>PVKE010001648.1:0-95743 GCA_004027555.1 Craseonycteris thonglongyai | reverse complement strand
AAAATAGTTAAATGGGAAAAAGTTATTTTTTTAAGTTGAAAGATGAGAAGATGAAGAAATTTCTCAAGAAAAAAATAAGCTAAAGGATAATTTCTGGTATCAAAAATGGATACTGCACATCAAAAACACAGGGTTTTGCAAGTTTGAATGAGTTATGCTCCACACTGCTATAAAGACTTCAAGGGCAAGACTTAAAAAGTCAGGAGGAGGATGGAATATGAGTTGGCTGCAGGGTACATAGCTGGAGTCCCATTTAGAGGGGTGATAATAAATTTACATACATGTATAAAGGATGAATCTTGCCTTATAGCACAAAATGCAATAACACACCTTTCCAAAAATACCAAATAGGCCTCTCCAGTTCTCATGAGCTGCTTCTCCCTGTTCTATGATGCAAACCTCAGTGCATAGTCTCCAAAGTAAGTGTTGAAAGAAAAATCAGTTGAACCCATGGCCATCTTCAGTAAAAGCAACTAGAGACTTAGAGAATGTAAGACCTCTGGAGAAGAAACCTGTGTTCAGAACTCAGCTGCCAACTTATTAGCTATAGGACCAAGGACAGGTTGCTAATCCTCTCTCAGCCACGGCTTTCTCATATGAAATGGGGCTGATTATGCCTATTCACAGGTTTTTACATGTAAGGTGCTCTAAGCCTAGCTTCCCCTGTGTGGTTATTGGTGTTCAAACTATGTATGGATTGTCACCAGTAATACAGGTGGTGTCATTGTTGTTATCGCTTTTATTCTTTTCAACAGTCCCAAAAGAAGTCAGGCCATATTCTAAAGACCTAAAAGCCATCATAAGGGCTTCACTAGAAAAACTAGGCTTCACACACACTTTCTGTGAACACATTATCCTGGGAGAAGAAATCATTCTGAGTGTAGTGTTTAGACTCAAACAAGTAACAGTTCAAAAGATGGATGAAATAAACCTATAGCCAAAGAAAACATTTCAGCCATTTCACAGTGTTCCAAATTAGATCCGAGAACTCAAATGAATTTCACACTGGGAATGGGGATGCATTCAATGGCCTCGGTTTGGATTCAAAATCTCTCCCTTCCTAGCTATGGGATGTCAGGAAAAGCTGCCAAGTAGCAGTTCTTGCCTTCTCCATGTGTCAGCACGTCCCTTCCATGCTTGGTAGAATGGAATTGGCTGAATTTGACCAAACACCAAGATATCGTAAGGAAAACTTAACCCAGCTGCAAGGCAGCTCAACCACATGGAGAGAAGTACTCATCAGCTGCCTGAGCACAAGGACAAGATTTAGTTTTTAGTTTCACTAACAAACACCAACCTCACCCCGATGGTTTAGCACCTGAATGCAAAGTCACATTCTCTCATCAATAGCACAACTACAAGTGAGCAATTTACTCAAGCTCAATCTTGAGTTGCTTACTACTTAGCTCCCATAAAAAAGCCTGGTAGGGACAAACTTATTCAAGAAGACCCAACCACTCATGACACATAAGTGTCCTGACTAGTCATGTGACTGGAAAGCTAAACACCCACAATCTTCACTTCCATTGCCAGGGAGATACTGGTGACATCATTTCTCCAGCTTCTTAATCCACTCCAGTTAACAAGTTCACCAAATCAAGTATAGGAGGGATGTCTGGAAAGTATCCAGCCATGTGACATGAAAAATAGAGGCATTTCTGGCTGTACCTTTTTCTAGACGGCCTTGTATAGTCCACAATTTTTACTAAATCCCTGACATCACTCACATATGAGTATGTCTCATGTAATAAATTCTGCTGAATTTAGTGCTAGCATAAACTTTGGGGTTTTTTTTAGATAAGTGAGTGCCACTTAATTCATTAAGCAAATGAGAACTAGGAAACTTTATTCTTTTCAGCTTGAGCTGTTAAGGTTGGAGTGAAGTTGTATGCTCTGTCTTAGTATTTAACATTATTCTAGGGTTGGCTAATCTTTTGAATTTTTTAAAAATGCAACTTTCTTCTTTTTCCTTCCTTCTGTGATTGTTGGGAGCTGCTGCAGCCATCTTGTTCAGACAGGCAGAAAGAGGTCTGAAAATTGAGTGCACAGGAAGGAAGCCAAAATAAAAGATGGAATGAGAGAAAATGGGATCTGTTAACATCTTTTGATGTCCTGGATCAAACTGTGCTTGCAAGAATACTTCTGTGTTTGTTCTTTTTCCCATTTACATGACCAATAAATTTCCTCTTGGTTTAAGTCATTGTGAATTAAATTTTCATTACTTAGAAGTTCTGATTAACAGAAAAAAACTTGAGATTATCTAACAAGTGTTGTCATTACTGTAACCCATTTCCCCTGGGGAGGGGAGGAGGGTGTACGGCTTTATGAATGAACCCAAGAAAATGCAACTTTTATATGTTTATGTCATGTCAAAATGATAATAAAAGATTACAAACACATTCTTACAAAGAAATTTACATTAAGAAAAGAAAAGAAAAAATTTACATTTTATTGACAGTTCTCCATAAGAGCCAAAGAGAAGAGCTTAGTAAAGAATCTTTAGCCACAAAAGCAAACAAAAGAGGTGCACCACAGCATCGACAAGAAAACGAAATTTTCTAAGAAACACACACGGTGTTCTAAGCACACTCCCGAACATACCTGCCATACCAAATTGGGATCAAAATTAAAACTCGAAGCTTCCTGCAAGAAGATAAATCACAAATAATTTCATTCATTTTCTTTCCTTTCATTTTCATTCACATGACTTTAGTTCCCGTGGCTTAAGTAATTGGCAGTAGATATAAGGGCTTTGGGGAAATTGCCCCCTGCTTTGATGTGAGCAAATGGCCCTACCCAACACTAGCCCAACAGAGATACATTTTCATAACTGTGAAAGTTAGAGGGGTATGTAGAGAGTCACTAGAACTACAGGATGGTGGTTCAAAAAGTGCTTGAATTTGGGCAAGATTTCACAGATTTTCACTACAAACACCTCTCTCAAATTGATGCAAAGTGTATATGTAGAGAAGATGAAGGGTCAGAAGTTAATCCTCAACTACACTAAGAAGCTAGGACAAGGAGGGGTAGCTTCTAAACTCAATTCATGTCATCTCCCTGAAATTACAGATCCAACTTACTTTAGAAAAGCTCCTTTTAACTTTAGATTTTGCCAAGGCATTAGATCACACTGATGTTTACCCCAAGGTGTTTAAGATAAAACACATTTGTGTCTCAAATTCCACCCACCAGGTTTAAGGGTTAGTTCTATTTGGTAGTCAACCCTCAATTTCACAGGGGTATAATGTATAAAATTGGATGAGATCACAGCCTTTGTCACAAGCTACACACATGGCTGATGAGATGACCCTTTACCAGCTGCCTCCATAACTCAATTTATGTATGTTGAGTACAGATGATAATGGGACTCAGACTCATCCTCTGACAAAACAGAAGGCAGTGCTTTGTAAATTAGCAGGCATCCAAAGACAGTAGAAAAACTCTAGGCTAAATTCCCTGACAAATACATTGATCATCATTTGTCCTAAAAATGTGTCCTACAATTAGCATCCTTGGCATCCATTAAAGAAAAACTCCAGACTCAATTTATTATGTAATATATAGATATAAATTTTTCCTAAAAATGTTTTTATGCTTTCCCATGTAGATAGCCTAAATGAGTGTTATTATTGCTTTTTGTTTTCTAACAAAACATATGACACTAAAAACAGTAAGCTAGAATCAAACAGATTTCCTACTTATAAAGGTCACAAAATAAGTACTAATTGTCTTTGTATAGTGACCTTTACCAAGAAAATGCCCAAAGCACTGGGAAAGATGTCATTCCTGGTTTCTCCAAAGATTTTTAGAATATACTCTTTTTTTTTTTAATGATAATCTGGAAATACATTATATATACAACCTCTTTTTCCATTATTAATTGCATTAAACTCTGGGGTTTTAGGTGTGGAGGTAGGTGGGAAAGAAATGGAATGACTTTGCAAAAAATAAAATAAGATCTTAAAATGTTTAAAATAAAATACTTTGTCTTCCTTTGCCTTTGTATTTGTTTTCTGTCTTCCTTTTGTTTTTAAGGCTTAACCAAGTCTCAAGTTTAGTTCTAATGTGAAGATGAAATCTCAGGTATGAGCAACTAACTCCTCATCAGGTATAGAATAAATTTCTTTTCAAAATAAGTTAAAATCACATAAATGCAAAACAAATTGATAAGCCAAAATTAGCAATTATTTTTTAATGTTATTGGTACATGGTCTCTTTGATTATACTTTTCAAACCAATTTGCTACAAATGCATTATGAGTATCTTAACTCATGAAACCTCATTCAGGAGACATACAGTTTTAAAGCAAATGTTCTACACTATTTCCACAAAAATCTACTTAGATGAAGACACTGTCATTGACTAGGAAAAATAAAAAAGAAATAAGCCCAAGTCAGAACTGTACATGCCAAGAACTCATTAATTCATAATGGTTTCTTTTTCCCTAGGACATGGGAGTTTGGGGGCAGACAATTCGAAATCATGTGCTATAAGAAAGAGAGAAAAATAATTATCCCATCAGCAAGCTTCAGAATTCTGTTGTAGGCTGTTAGTGACCAGCAAACTCTCTAGTGTTAAAACTCAAGTGTGGAGTTACCAAATTGCACACCAGCATTATGGAGTGTATTTTTCTCCATGGAACAATCTGCATCAAGAATTGTTTATTCTTAAGATAAATACTCTACTGTTTGCTTTCTTTTGGCATAAACTGGAAGTAATAAGACTTCAAATTTCTAGATGCTAACAAAGGGTTTCATTTAACTCTGTTCCTTCTTTTTTCTTCCAGAAATTTTGATCTTTTTTTTGTTATTAAATTTTGGGGGGTAACACTGGTTAGCAAAATTATATAAGTTTCAACTTTACAATTCTATCATATATTATCTATGTGTTGCATTGGGTGCTTAGATCACGGCTTGGCCATCAGCATTTACTTCATTATTTTTTATACATGACCTAAATCCATCCAGGAGGATCTTTGATTCATTTAAATAGCATATCTCTATGCTTCTGCAGCTACATAGGATACCTAAAGAGCATTTTAAAAATTATTATTACTTCTAGAGTTGGGTAGGAGAAATTTCTGAAGTCATGACAAAGAATTATTCTTTGAAAAGTAAATTTGCCGATACCATCATTTTAATTATTTAACGACCCAATCTCATATAAAACACCTTTTCTTTGCCAAAACTTAGTTCCTCAAGGTGTCTTTTCACTGTAATGGAGGGGGGGGCGGATTTTTCCAGCTTTAGGAATTTACTTTTAAAGCACACACAAAGCCTCCCTTAAAATGGAAAGAAATGGCACGCTCTGGAAATAAACCCAGCTCCTTTCAGCCAAAGGATACTCGAGCCCTTTCTTCTTTTGCTCAGAAAAGGCATCCTAATTAAAGGGCTGATAAATTAAATGGTGTCCCGGGGAAGGCAAAAAGATCCAGAGAACAGCCCTCACCAGGGCGCCTAGAGAAAAACACAACGTTCATTTCACATGTTCATGAGAGGCACTAACGAGACAGAACCAACTCTGGAGGCACATCTGTTTTTGACAAATGTGAACAGCTCCTACCTTCATTTCGATGACAGTCTGGAGAGCCTTCGTCTTGGCTGGCTCCTGCTGAAGTTGGCTTCTGCGGTGCAATTCCTGGGGAGGAACACGATAGAAATAAGCCTGACGGTTCATTCTCCTGTTACACCATGACCTTTACGCAGGTGCCACACAGCCCACTGGGTCAAGCTTCGCTGTGCACAGACATAAACAGGCCACAGGTGCCTCTTCCCCCACCCTCTTTAGCATCCCTCCTGCCTAGAGCCGGAGTTCCGGTGAGAAGCTCCTGGCACATCCGCTATTTCTGAAACTTCCATCAATAATTAATGTCAACTGTGACAAAGCCAGTAAGTAATCATAGTCCAAATACTCTTCAACACTGGGGCTGTTGCCCAGCCATCAAATCATAATTTGCTAAATTACATTACTCTGTGCTCCACAAGCACAGCAAGAGTACAGAGGAAAGAAAATGACTAACAAGTTTTCACATCCTCCGCACGCATGGCATTTTGCTACTGAGGTAGGTTTGAAATGAGCCATTTAAAACCTTTTTAGTACAACGGTGTCACTTTTGGAGTGAACTGCTCTGATGAAACCCTGTGATCTCTTGCTTCCTAATTTACAGCTTCGGTCTTTGTTCAAAATCACCTCTGTGTCTGATATGTTTAAGCACTCATGGTGCCAAGAAATTAAAATTGGCATTAATATCAACATGTTAGAGGGGAGACAAAAATGGTTAAAGCCAGATGTAGACCCAGGAACTTCTAGAATATGACTATTTCTTTAGGTAAAAAAGCAAACAACATAATTGCAATTTTAAGCTTGAAGGCCCACTTTTGCCATGCCTCTCCTCAAAAGAACAGTGCTGTTAAGACTTTTAAAAATTGTCCTGGCAGAAGAGATAAACAAGGTTTCTTCTGTTCATGCTTTAATTTTCTTAATAATTATTAAAAGTTTTATAAATTAGCCTATGACAGTGAGGTAGGATATGTACCCTAGGAAATTAACAACCCCCTCAAGAGTACAAGGTGAGGGGCTTCACTGGTGACAAAGTGAATGTATCTAGTACTGGCTTCCAGCTAGGCTGGTCCCTATGACTGGGGCCTGACCTTTAGTTAATTATAATCTCATTTGCATTGCAGTTACTAAGACTCTCATCATGCATCTGACACCCTGATAGTTCCCTGGGGAACCAAGTAAGAAAGAAAAATAACTATCAATGGGGATGTCACCAATTCCCGCCCTCAGATGGGATAAATAAGTACCCTTGACCCTAACTTCCGCACGACTCTTCTCTGAGTATATTTGCACTTTCCTCTCCTGTATACTTGCATTTTCAATACATCACTTTTGCATTTCTGCATCTGTCCCACTCTTGAATTCTTTCTTGCATGTAGACAAGCAGCCCATCACCACTGCTCCAGGTTGAGTCCTCTCTTGGACATCCCCATGAGCCTCCAGCAACAACAGGAGTAAACAAAAGTGCTCACACATATTCAGGCTGCTGATACAAGTCACCTAACAAAGTACCGTACTTCCCCAAGTATAAGACGACCCAACATTAAGAAATCAATACATGAGTTACTCTCATGTATGAGATGACCCCTAATTTTTGGCCTAAAAATTTTAGACGAAAGTAGCGTCTTACACACCAAAAATTATGGTAATTCCGTTAAGACTTATTTAACTTGTAAGTTACCTATGGATTAATTCCATAAAAGATTTTTGCTTCCAGAAACACCATTTAAAGTCAACATGAATAGTTTTAGGCCCTTACAATTCATTGGACCACAAACATTAAAAAGCAAACAATCAAAACAGAAATAACAGGCATTTCTAGCTTTTTCCAAGTATGAACATTAAAATTAACACTATCTCCACCATTACCATCTACTACCATTGTCATTTCATAAAGACACCTCCAATTTAAGAATCAGAATTAGTGCTTCCTAATTGTTCAAAATGGTCTCGCATCATTTGTGACAAATTGTCCTCTGATATATCCCTGGAAGGAATAGAGTCGAGAATTACTAAATCCTTTTCATGACCAGAGAAAGAGAAAGAGATTCTGTGTAATTTTGGAGTCCTTGAACTGCAGTGATTTGGCTACACTGGTCATTTTTAGGCTCTGTGGTGATGGCAGAGATTTTCTGAAAGGACGACCTTAAAAGCAGCTGGGATGCTGGGATGGCTCAGCAGGGTGAGCGCTTGTCTTGCCCTGGAGGATCGAATCCCAGCCCTGGCCTGTGTGGACCCATATGCTGAACTGGGCTGTGCCCCCAGTTCAGTTCTCGCAGGAGTGAGCTCCAAGCAGGAGGCCCCCAGCCTGGTTCCTGCCCTGCACAGCCCCGCACCCACCTGTGGAGTGAAACTATGTAGAAAATCAGTGATATGCAACTATGAAGACTGCTCCAGGCCCTCCCCCTTCTCTCTCTCTCTCTCTCTCTCTCTCTCTCTTTCTCTCCCCGTCAAAAACAATAAAAATAAATCTTTTTCACAACGTCCCTGGCACCACTTGTCTCTTTCAAGCCTCAGGATGACCCTATGAGGAGAACGACCTATATGGTGAGTCCTGTGGGCTGCTGGTAAACATTTAACAGCCAGCACCCACCAGAGCTTCACACTACCTCAGTGAGGCCACTGAATACCGAGTTGGGAAGAGAGATGCAAGACCACCACATCCTGTAGCATATCTACCATATAGACAAAACAAACATAATAACCTCAAGAGCATATATGATAGGAAAATATGACAAAAATTAGTTATTTGTGAGTTTTTAGCACAAGTTCTTTCAGTGTGGGTTTGAATATTTAATTTTATAAGATTAGTTGTCAGAATAAGTTTCCAACATTCAGCTTGCATGAGCTAGCACCATCCAGTTCCAGCATACCACTGGGTGAGTCACATGAGTACTTCAAACTTCCATATAAAAAGCTACTTAGCCCTCAGCATTACTTCCAAGATAAATGGAGATCACTGGCCCAATAAAACCTCATAGATGAGAAA
This sequence comes from Craseonycteris thonglongyai, assembly GCA_004027555.1. Taxonomy (NCBI): domain Eukaryota; kingdom Metazoa; phylum Chordata; class Mammalia; order Chiroptera; family Craseonycteridae; genus Craseonycteris; species Craseonycteris thonglongyai. The sequence continues at coordinate 87,195 of PVKE010001648.1, read as the reverse complement.
ACGGAAAATAAGTCTGTTGTCAGAGCTATTCCATAGTAAGTGATAGAAAAAACACATTGCACAGATCACCAATTCTGATACCACATGGCATCAAAAGCGTCTTTAAAACAGATGAGAATAAAATTCATGATAATTTCATACCATAGCCAATCCTGGCTCCAAAATAAAAATCTTTAAGACAATCTGAAGAAAGAGGTTAAGCATGTAGTAAAATAAATAAAAATAACCAAGAAGCAACAAAGCAACACAACAAAAATAAAAATTATAGGTTAAAGGCATGTGCTGTTATAATTTCTGCCAAGCACGAAAACATTTTTAAGGGCAAATATGCAATAACAAAGCTAAATTTATAGCGATGATTTTGCAAACATGGAAATAGCGTTCTCTTTGCTATCATTACACAAGTTCTATTATAAACCAGCTCACAATCCATATCGGGCCCTTACTCTCTGTGTCTCTCTATAAAAAAAAAATAATGATATCCCCAATGAATCCTTGGAGAAGGAAGGGAGAGCCTTGCAGCTTCCCAGCTCCAGCCAGAGGGCCCAGTTTAGAGATGCCAGCAGGGGGTGGCATATGAATCAACATGTTCCCTGCTCACTCCCACAGTCCAGATGGCTGCACATCGCAGGAGCAGAGGGCAGCTCCTACGCAGAAACGTCCCTGGCTGGAGACACGCACCACACGTTAGATCATGAACACTGAGGAAGTGGTGGTGACATTTTTACAGAAAAGGGCATAGTCTTTCTTTTGCTTTCTTTTACCATCTGCAATAAGACCTTGTAGGGTAAGATACCGAGGACTCACAGAATTGGGGCGCACCATCGGAACTAGCTGATGCGCCTCCTCACTCATGGCATGAATCCTGTCATGTTCCTGATGTGGGTCACTGAACTGAAGCCTGAGTGACTTCAGATCTGGGTGGTCACACCTCTGTGAAGCAACTCTGCTGGAAAGCTCTCTCCTTACATATGTCAAAATCTACTCCCTCTAACTCTCCCCCATTTTGTCTGGTTTTTCATGGCACAGAACTTACTAATCCTATCCATGCCGGCCATTCGCTGAAGCCTTGCCATGTCCCAAACACCATACTGCGTACTTGACATGAAATATCACTTAACCCTCACCCCAAACTTGGGAGGCAAGCACAAATCTTATCTCCACTTGTCAGGAGGAAACTGAAGCCCCAGGACGCAGTTTAGAAGCAAGAGTACTGGGATTTAAAGCCAGATATTACACCTAGAGCAGCTATCTGCAAACTGAGTGGGGCAGGACACTAGGACACTGACTGCCCCCTCCAGGATACAGCATGAGGATATAGCCAACTCCAGTCTCTGAGGGGATGCATACCCTGAGTCAGGACTTCCTTGGCAAGACTCAATCTCCACATTCACCCACACTTCCCTCTTAAGAGTGTCCTTTCATTTCAATAAACTCCCTGTGCTTTCCTGCATCTGTCTCACTCTTCGATTCTCTCTTACAAGGAGATGAGATCCTGGTCACTGCTACTCCGGGTTCAGTCCCCTCTTGGGCACTCCCGTGAGCTTCCAGCAACATAAAGACAGCTCTGACTCACTACCTAGCACGTGGCACACCCTCTGGCACACAGCTGAAAGAAGAGCACCTAATAGCCATTGCCAAGTGTGCTCTCTATGCCTGAGCCAGTTTGGGTGCTCTTCCTGGGCCCTCTCACACAGCCCTCATTCACAACTCCCTGAAACCCTATGATTATCCCCATTTTACAGATGAGAGGACTGAGGCCCAGCAAACTGAAATGACTAACCTAAGTGTCGAGATGAAAAAGGACGGTATGTATAACTGAAATAAGTTGACAACATGATCTCAAACCTAAGGCAGAATCCATTTCCTGAAAAGAAGCTGCACATTACCTCCCAATCTCATCCCCCCATCGTGATTCCCTAGTGTCCCCCCACTGTTCATCCATTCACACTCCTTCAACACAGTGCCCAGGCTGTGCCTTCTGTCGCATTCTCTTCACTCACTGCAGTTTCTCCAAAGCCCAGTTCAAATCCCATCTGCTGCAGGAGACCACACACATGCACACACACACCAACTCACATATTTACACATGTACTAATTCTTCCTTCTTGTCCTGCATTTTGCTTTTATTTCCATTAAAACCGATAACAATAGCCAACATTTTCCACATACTAGGTACTATGCTAAACTCCACATGTTCGACATCCTTCAATCTTCACAGTTCTCTCCACTTTACAGGCAAGGAAACTGAGGAACTAAGTGACCTTAGATAAAACAGTTCAGATTCAATCCCTAGCCTGTGTGCTTAGCCATCATTACCCAGCTCTTTCCAACATTCTTTATACATGGGTATGTGTCCATCTTTCATGGGGACCCTGGGAGGTTCGGACAGAATATAGCGTCCCAATCCCTGACACACTCCACAGTGCCTGTCCACTGACGACAATCAACACTGCTTACTAAGTCTAACTGACTTCCTTGAATTCCATCCATGTTTAAAATGAGATTAATATTTGTAACAGGGCCTTGCACATGGTAAGCATGAAATAATATGCATAAATAAACAAACAAAACTCCATGAGAGATGCTATATATAATCTCACTTACATTCTATCCATTTATTTCTACTCAGCACTGTTCCAGGAGATATTTCAGGCAATGTTTAGCCCTTATACTAATGCTCAGAGGGGCATGTTATTATCCCTGTTTAACAACTGAGAAAATGGAGGATCAGAGAATTCATGAACCTTTTCTCAAGTCAACGCACAGTGAACAGTTGAGACCATTTGAATTCAGGCCTCCCTGAATGCAGAGACCATGCTTTTCTGTTACACAGGGCTCAGGCTTGGAACCAGGCAGAAATAAAAAGCATTTCAAGGTGGGCTTGACACTGTGTTACCAGAAAGCGGCTATGGGGTCTTAACTTGGGATGAAGCTGATGCTGAAGAAAGTGCTCCTATGGCCTCAGCAATGGCCCAGTGGGGCGTAGGAGAGCTTTGGAGACTGAGCTACGGGCAGACCGTCAACTGAGACCCCAAGAAACACTCTCAACTACCCCTGGGTGTCGGTCAGTTTTCCAAAAAGGTCTCCCACTAAGCAGTACAGCCACGGCCAGTAGCCACCTCCCAATGGCAGGAGCATCCTTGAGCTGTCTCTGCTTATAAAACTATTTACCCCATTTTGGTTCTTCTCTGTGTATAGCTGTTTACTTCACTTACAAAACTAGTATATGATAGATTGGTAGTCTATATGAATGATGCTGGGATAGGTTCATATTAAAAAGGTATTTACAAAACAGAGCATGTTTTTATTTTAATAATAAAAAAAAACACCTACATGATATTTAACAAAGTGACTGAAAGAATATCAAAATATCCTACCAGAGATCAGTTACATATAAGATCATGAGTAATTGTCATGTTCTTTTCTTGTGAATCTATACTTCCTAAATTGCCTAAGGCGAATATGCATTAGTCATATGAATTTACATCTACTTGTCTTTTCTTTAAACTGCTAATGCACAAGCTCATTTTAATTGCAGCAAGAACTCAGTGAGGTACTATTATTATCCGCATCTTATAACTTAGGAAACTGATGCTTAGAGAGGTTAAGTCACTTGGCCAAGGCCTCAGAATCTTGTGATGGTGCAGTCAGAATTTGAATCCAGGAGACAAAGCCTAGAACCCAAACTTTGAGGCTCAGAAGCACAGCATGGACAAAGTCATCGCAATAAAACAGCCAGGTCAAGGACAATTCCACACGCATGGCCTTGCTTGATCTTCATAATTTTTTTGTGAATTAGGCGAGGCTATCACCTTTGTCACCATTTTGCAAACCAATAAACCAAGACTCGAGAGGTTAATTGGCTTGAGAAGAACACCCAGCAAGGTAGCCATGGGATCTGGTCAAATTATTTATTGCCTAGTGTCTATATCTTCTCCCAGACCCACAAGGTTCCTAAAAGCAAGTGAAGCCTCCGTCTTGGGTACTGCTGTATTCTAGCACATCACAAATACTCAACAAACGTAGGCACTCAAAAAAAGATTACATAGTTCAAAGAATGAAAGAACGAATTTCAGAAACTAGCATGTAGTAGGTTAAACAGTGCTCATCCTCCCTGAAAAAAAAAAGTTATGTCTCCCCAAAACCTGCAAATGTTATCTCCTGTGGAAAACTGATCCTTGAGGATTCAATTAAATTAAGGATCTTGAAATGATTTTATCCTGGATTACCCATCTGGGCCCTACATCCAACATAAAGTATCCTTACAAGAGAAAGGCAGAAGGAAATTTAAGACATGATAGGAAAACACAGACACACAGGAGAAGGTGACACAGAGATGCAGGAGAGACTGGAGGGAGTGTCACCACAAGCTAAGGTCACCTAGAGCCACCAGAGGCTGAAAAAAACCCAAGAAACAAATTCTCCACTAAGGCCTCTGGAGGGTGCATAGTCCTTTTGACCCTTCCTTTCAGACTTCTGCCCTCCAGAGCTGAAAAAAACTGAATCTGTCATTTTAAGCCCCTAGGTTTGCGATAATTTGTTGCAAAAGTCCTAGGAAACTAATTCACAGCAACACCGGCATGCGTACTGCACTTTACAGTTCATAGCGCGTTCACAAAAGCCACAGGGGGGTGCAAGGGTACTCGACCCACTTTTCAGATCAGCACAATGAACAAGTAGTTGGATTTACCCTGGTGCAGGGATAAAGGTAGGCATGCAGTGGAGGTAAAGGGGTGGCCAAGTGCCATGAGCCTTAAACATTGGCCTGGGTCACCTGAGCTTAGTTAATGCGCACCAGGAATCACAAGATGAGACAAATGCTCAGTGAAGATGAATGGGGCGGAGACCTGGAGGCGGGGAGTTCAGGGAAGGCAGACCATCGGGAGCTATGTCAGTCACTAAGGAAATGGGGTCCTGCGCAGAAGGGAGACCATGAGCCTGGAGAGAAGAGGAACTCCAGGCCACACTGCCATGTCCAGGAAAATAATAACAGCTGCTGTTTACTGAACCCCTACTCCAGGGGTGGCGAACCTATGGCACGCGTGCCCAAAGTGGCACGCGGAGCAATTATTTCGGCACGCGGAGCTGTGAATACCATTTAAAAAATTATTGTTTATGCTCTTATAGACATAAAAATAATCAATACCTCTATCTCACTCGATGGGTTGGCACGCGAGTCAAGCGAGTCTACTCTTATTTCATAAACTTTGGCACTCAATCGCCAAAAGGTTCGCCACCCCTGTAAGCCGGGCCCCATGCCAACTGCTGGAAGACATGACTGTATGTCTAATCCTCACAAGCTAACCACCGTTATTCCCATTTTGAAATGAGAATCTGGAGATTAAGAAGCTCATCTGAGGCCACCCAGTTGGAGAAGGGGAAGCGGGCCTTGAACTGACACCTGCCCCGGGTGCCCACATATCCCACTACAAGGCGTGGCTACGGAGACAAGAGTTGGTAAGCAGCCTTAAGTGAAGGGGGCATACACTTACAAAAAGGCTGATCATAGGAGCCACTTATGTGGTGGGTGGTTTTTTCCTTTTTTCCAATAACACTTGGAAAAAGGGGAAATCTACCTGTAATCACGTGAGTAGAGAGAACTGCTGTCAACAGTCTAGCATAGACATGCTTTCCAGATCTTTTCTCCACAAATGTGTGTACATGTGTATATACATATATATGTGTGTGTGTGCGTGTGTGTGTGTGTGTCTGTGTTCTCTTTAATTAAAATAGGACTATACATGTTGTGGGGAAGTCTTCTGTATGTCCTTAACATTAAATCCTAATAACCTGGTCCTTTATATGACCTTAATCTGTAGGGAAAAGGAGAGCGAAGGGAGCCAAGGGAACAGTAAGAGTGGTCCATCCCATGGGCAAGAGAATTTTATCACTGATATTGTTTAGAAACCGCAAAGCACAGTGAAGAAAAGCAAACTGATTTGTAGTCAGCTTATCATTTCTAAATCCTCCACAGACAACCCGCACTGTTATCATCATCTGTGCGAGGGAAGGACCCCATCTATTGTCCCGCTCCCTTTGGGAAAGCACTGCATTAGGGAAATGGTGACTTGGGTGGGTGGTAAGGGCAGTAGATGTCGCTTCAAAGACAAGGATGGCTCATCAATTGGGCCACACAATGGAAGGTACACACCATGCTCTTCTTAGACAATTAAGAAAACTGTCCACACTCCCTTCTCACAGAGATATTGAGAAAACATATGAGGCAATACCCACCCAGTTCCTTGTGATCTTGAGAAAAAAAGTACAAGAAACTGTAAACTTCAAGTATATTAAAAATGCAACCCGTTTTCAATGGTGTCCAGACAACTACATCCATAGTCAGGTAGTTCCCCTCTAAACTTGAGTAACAGGACAGGTGACTTTCTCTCTTGCTCTTTTCTAACGCATATCAAAGACCAAAACTTCTTGAGATGAGTTATTGTGACAAGATAAGGGAAACTGAATAAACTGCTCTAAAAACAATCAAGCTGTCCACAAAGACACCATTGGAGTTTAGCTTCTAAAAACTCTAATGGTGTCATTTTCCTGTTGGCCATTTCCTTGAAATAATAATTGAATTGGCAAGTCCATTCCTCATAAACACTTTTATCATCTTTGGCCTGACGAGGCCTCATGACTGAGCCATAGATAAAAGTTTCCTCAAGATAGTAAATCACCAGCCATATGTTCGAAATTACCCTGACTCCCCTATAAATGGGACGATACCCCTCTTAGCGCTTTCCAAAACAGTGGAAGGGATTTTTGGCAGCCAGACTCACATTAGAATCCCTGGGAATAACCCTGCTAATCTCCAACATGACACTTCGAAAACTTCAGAGTCATATTTCACAACAGTCTTTTCACAATGTCTCTAGAGACCATGTTTATAAAAACAGATTCAAAACATAACCGATAACTGAGCTCCCACCACCGTAGGTGTGAGAACAGCTCTTGGTGTTGGCTGTGGCTGGCTGTCCCTGAGACAGGTATCATCATGAGAGACAGTACAATGGCCTGATGGAAAGAAAGCCCAGTCTCTACACACCAACATCCTGGATTCAGATCCTGGCTCCGTTCATTTCTAGCGCTGCGGCCTTGCGCAAGTAACTTAACCTCCCTGAGTCTCAGCTTCAGTGTTGGTAAAATGGGAATGATAATAATACCTTTTCATAGGGTTGTGAGAACTAAGTAATAAAAAGCTTCTAAACTTTTTGACTGACATTTTCTAAAATATGTTAGAATAAGCCCCCAACTACAGCAAACAACTTCAGTGACAAGGTGACTTAAGGTTTTTAGAGGCCAGGCCTGAAAGTAGAATATTCACTTTTGCTCATATTCCATTGGCCACAACTTAGTCACATGGCCAAACCTGTATGGGCATCTGGGAAATGTAGTCCAATTGTGTGCCCATGAAGAACAAGGCAATGGGGCTGTGATGGCAACAGCAGTCTATCTATCATGGATTTTACAGAAATAAGAGTTTCATGAAACAATTCCTTTACTTACAAAATATAAGAAACTGATATTTCTATTTCATTATACTCCACTCGAACCCGTTTCATTTAAAATGTGTTGGCCGCGACCTCATCGCTGCTGTTCACAATCCACTAATATTTTGAAATTCACCATTCGCTCAACAAGTGTTAGTTGCTGGTAGTGATAATGGTGGTAACAGCAACAATGAGCAAAAGGACAAACTAGATACTTTCAAATTTTCCAGAAAATTCCCGGCATTTGAGTTCACACGACTACAATTAAGACATGTTTGCGTTCTGACTTAGAGATTAGGAGTCTGAAACATGCATGGAGAAACACCAATCGATTCCTAGAGCCCAGGCTGCCTTGGGGATGCACACCCAATTACAAACATACATTGTAGAAACAAACAGAAATCAACAGGTACACACATAACCACACATGTGTGCATAAAAATAAAAAATGACCATAAAAAGAGCCGAAAAGACACCAGGAAGACAAAACAAGAAAGAGGAGACTTGCTCTCTCTGGATACACAACAGCGAGCGCAGAGTTCAGCAGAAGCACAGGGCGTGATGTATCCTGAGAGCCCCCGTGATCAGGCCCTGCGCTTCATGCGCTTCATTCCTCACAGCTTGCTCATAAATTCATGCAATGCTCTTCCCTGGCATTCCTCAAGTGCTGAGTGTTTTGCACTTCCTCTCAGTGGTCATGAGGAGGCTATGTAAGAATTCAAGAAGAGCTGGATGCGATCAGATGTGCATTTCAGATAGATGCCTCCAGATACAGTGGAACTGGTGTGGCCGGAGCAGGGAGACTACTGCGGAGTGCTGTTGCAGTAACAGGTCAGAGGAGACACCGGCCTGAGCTTAGGCAGGGGTGGTCGGCAGGGAAAGAGGAGCCCGGAGGGATATGCAGAGGTTCACACTCATCACTTTTGGTGACTGACTGGGAGATAAGAAAAATCCCCCAATGAGGACACACAGGTTTCTGACTTAAGCAACTGAGTAGATGAAAGTGACATTTGTTGAGATGAAAAACAAAGAAAGAAAAACAGAGAATCTGAGGGATTCAATTTTGTACAAGTTATGGTTGGGGCACCTGAGGCTCATTCAAAAGAAGCCCAGCTGGCATTGGAAATGTGGAGTAAAGGTGAGGTAAGAATGCTGTGGAGGGGATGCCAAGATGGCTCAGGGGGTTGAGCGCTCATCTTGCAGCCCTGGGGTGCGGGGATTGAATCCCAGCCCCAGCCCGTGCACACCCATATGCTGAACTGGGATGTGCTTCCCACACGGGAGGCCCCCTGCTCTGCTCCCACCCTGTGCAGCCCCCCCTGCCCACCTGTGTGGAATGAAACCATGTTGAAAACTGATGATGTACAACTGTGGAGACTGCTCTGGGCCCTTTCTCCTTCTCTCTGTCTCTCTCAGTCTCTGTCTCTCTCTGTCAAAAAACAATAAAATACATCTTAAAAAGAAAGAAAGAAAGAGAGACAGACAGAGAAGCGAGCAAGTTCTGGAGACACAGATTTGGGAATTATCAGCAAATGAATGATGGTTAAAGTTAGAGGGTTACGCTGGGAATGCATCTAAAGTATAAAAACACCAGAGGCCAACCCATTCCCCCCAGTGCAATCAGCCCAGTGTACAAAGGGGGAGAAGGTGGAGGGTATTAGGGGGATGGGAATGAGCTTAAGTGCTCACTAGACAGAAGAGGCAATAGCATTAAAACCCAAGTGACTTTGACCTGTGGCTCAGTTTCTTTATTCATTCAATAGGCATTTATTGAGCATCTACTGTAGGACAGGCACTGTGCCAGGGACTGAAAAATAAAATGGGACTGCTAAGAAGGAAACACTATTGAGACAGAGAATATCAGAGAAGAGGAAGGACCTACTTAGATTATAAACTCAGAGAAGCTGTTTCTTAATAGGTGGCATTTAATTGATGACCTCAAGGTTAAGGAAGAACCCAATGGGATCGAGGAATCGAGAAATGGATGTTAGACAATGGCAGAAGAAAGATAACGGATGTTTGAAAAACTAACAATCAATATTCTCGAGTGAAGAAAGCAAGGGGTAAAGGTCAGACATGGAAAGGAATTGGGATTTTACTCTAAATAAAAGAGGCATTGAAGGTGTTTTAAGTAGGAGAATACCGGTAACATGGGATAGATACTTTTAAGAGCATCACTCTGGTTGCCATGTAGAGAATGAATGAAGGAGGAACTTTGGACTCAGAGCCACCAGATAAAAAGCCAACCATGTTCTAGAGCAGGAGAGTGAGTAGTCAGGGACATGGAGAGGAGTCGAATGTCTTTGAAATGTAATAGGAGGCATACTCATCAGGACTTGGTTATAAATAGGATGTGGTGGGGGAGAGGAACAATTAAGGATGACTCCTAAGTTTCCAGCTTGAGCAACTTGAGCATCTGTCTGTCAAGGTTATTGCGAGAGATGAAGACTATAGCATGTGTACATCACTCAGCACCAAGGGCAGCACGTTATTAGGTGAGCAGCTATAAACGGGGGTCTTCCTCATCATTTTTACTCTTCCCCATAATACCCCCACCCAAAGTAAGTTTGAGGACTGCTCTGTCCTCACTTTCTACTCTTTTCCATCACACAAAATCCTGGCCTGTTCTCTGAACTACTTGCCCACACATTTTGCCTACTCAGACTCTGGGGATGGGGGGGAGGGAGGCCTGAAAAAGATTTAGTATCATTTTGGTAACAAAAACATCTTTCCTCCCAGCTCTAACTTTTCTCCCAGCTCAAACAAGTAACTCACATTAGTCAGTGCCTCCCACCAGGGCCACCCTCACCCAGCCAGGAACCAAAATGCGTTCCTACCCTCATGTCTAAAACACCAAGTGGCTCTCAACCAAGGCTGTGAGTCCCAGAAATTCCCCCAAGTAAAATTCATATCCCAAGTCCTAGCAATTATTGCCAATAATAGACCCTGCATTGACACCATTTGTGTGTTACTAGTAACTAGTCAACCTTCTGCTACGTCGGCCAGGGTGACTTGAGGAGAAAACCCTGGAGATGTAAAAGAGGGATTACAAAGACCTCAAGCGTTACACACAAGAGGGGAGCAGCCAGTGACATGCTGGAACCAGCTCATACCGGCTTGGGAGAACCTACTGCGCATTTCTTCCCAACACAGTTCAAAGACGTCACATTGGTAGCTTGTATTCAGCCACAGTAAGAGTAATTACACCACAGAAATCTGCACATGCTACAAATAAGGGGTTTCCCTCCCTTCTAAGAGCTGGCTATTAGACCTTTATCGGCATGCTACTGGAAGCAGCTTTTATTTTGAAGGTAGCACTTAACGGGCCTTTACTGTATACACATTACCCCACTCTGATCAATACTGAGATAGGACATGAAACTTGTTAGAACTCCTGTCATTCATCTTGCTTCCTCATCTTGGTTCCTCATTCCTCGTCGCCTGAACAAGCCACGGTCTTCCTGTCTAGTTCTCCCTTCGTTTCTCACCCCACCTTCACTACCATCTCACTAGCATCTCTCTGAGCTCACTATCAGCTCTCCTTAGAAATCTTTATTGTCTCCCTCAAGAATTAAATTCAGCACACTATCTACGATGTACCAAGCGAATAAAGTTATCACTGCCATGTCCCTTCTGTTCCATGTACTTAATTCTCTCATGAAAGTTTATGACTTGAAAGTGTATCTTTATTATTTAATCTATATAAAATTCTCATACTCATATTTTTTCACTTACAAAATGTAAGATAGACTTATTGGGGGTCAATTTCCTTTCTTGGGAAAATTGTATGTAAAACAAACTTTTAGTCCAAAAATATGAGAAATCAGCATGGCTCAAGTCTTTTTTCCTAAATTTTCTTTTTCTTTTTTTTTTATTTAAGGAAGTGGGAGTAGAATTAAAGAGAACTTGAAGCAATTCTAAGCATCTCATTAAACACAAACCTATCCATTTCCAGCACACCCTAATCCTCTGTCTACACACATGCAGCCCAGCCACCAGGGGAGGACTAATCAAAGCCATTTGCTTCAGTGGGTATAACAGGCTATACCCTCAGTAGAAACCCAGATTGTTAAGTGACTTCTTTTTAAAGCCACTAAAGTACTATCTAACCGTCAAATATATATTGTTATTAGTAAAGAGTAAAAAGTTAAGAATATGCTCTTATTAACAGCAAGTTAGTTCTCATAGAGTCATTTCTTCTTTGCAATATTAGCAGCACATCATCCTGACACGTTTCTACAGAATTCCTCTTTGCTTCTGGAAGCCCGTCCTCTGGACCGCTTTCCGAAAGGATGCTTTACTAACATGCTTGGCTACATGAGAAGCAAATGTTGCCATTAAGTCAGAGTCAAATTGCAAAATCATAACGTCTTCCAACGCCTGGTTCACAATAATCATCAGAACATTGGTTTGGCCAGACTTGTACTGTACCATTAGGCAGAACACCACAGGTCATCTGAGTGGAGAAGAGGGTTTTAGTCTTCTGGCAATAACCAAAGTCTGCAGTCACTTTCCCTAATAGCCACTTGTACCGAAGAACATCCTCAGGTGAAAACCGCATTTGTATTTTGAAAGCCTCAAGTTACCTTATCCATGAATTGCAGTGCATAGCTTGGGCATAAAAATTACTCATATCGAGGACAGAAACTGGTTTCTCTTAATTATCCAAAACACTTTATATACCTTTATATATAGCAGTAAAGGTAAATGAAAATTACAAAATCTGACTATGATTTTGTGTCTGTAAAGCTGGAAATGTCCTAATTGAGAAACTCGTATGCAATCTCACTGCCCCCTAGAGCTAAGGAGAGTTGGCAGTCATAACAGAGAATTCTGAGTGTCTCCAAACTCAAGCTCTTAAGAGGCAACCAAGCCTATGCTATTAATCACTTTAGAAAAATAAAATGCATTCCACAATCACCAACACTCCAATCTCGGAGTGATAACAATCTCAGAAATGATAACACATGTCTTAGGTTCAAGGAGTCATGGGCCTTCAAGCCTAGACAGGTCTTGGGCACAAGACATGTTGGTGTTACACCTGGGCCTGTATTTCCTAAAAGAGTGTAGAAGTTTCTTTATGCAGCTGAAACCTAAACCTCTTTGGGAAAACATTTCTGCCCATTACCAGCTTATCAGAGTCCATCAGGAATGGGATTATCCAGCCTCTCCTTCTTGACTTGATTAAACTATCATTAAGTACCTGAGAGGACAGTGGCCTGACAGGCTCTGACCTTAAAGTAACTCTAAGAGCTATTTGTGGCAGTTGGAGGAGGCCAGATTTTACTGGTCACTTTTGTAGCTCCTGACCTCTGCCTTAAAAGGAGTACAATTAAGTCCTACCCATCCTAATTAGACAGGAGGGAGAATTATTTCTTGAGAAAAAAACCCACTTATCAAGTAATAGGTCTCTCACTGTATATAATTTTACAGCATTTTCCTTAAAAATCTGCATCAAGCCCCTTTCTAATGACTTAATAAAAATCAACTGAAAATGTGTTTATGATATAGGTCAGAGATTGACCACCTTTGACTCATTCCAATTACTTCTTGACTCATCTCCAGAAAAGTACATTAAGAATGGAAAACACAAAGGACAAGTTGAAACCTTGGCAACAGGAATTATAATACTTATTTACAACAAGATTGGAAAATGCTAAATGAAGTCCATCTCATATTAAGCTCAGAGACTAACCCAAAGAACAACCTTGTGTAGATGACCTGATAAGAGATTTTTATATTTTTACTTCCTTGGGGAAATGCCCATATTACAGCCTAGAGCGTATTGATCAGATTGCTCTTAAGTTCCATGAGGACAGGAGTGGTTGGCCTTGCTTAAAACACTGTATCCTACTTCCCAACATGGGGCCTGGTCCACAGTAGATAGTCATAACGTATTTGTGGACTTGATGCATGCTTTACTAATTTAGCTCTGCTAACTCTATTTAAGATCTCATTTTTATTAGGAGACATAAACATTTGAAATTAGTTCCCCTGAATTTTCAATGTGACATATACATTTAATTAGATGCATATTTAGAAAGCACTGAAGAATCTTTCTGTTACATCAATAAAGACATAACATTGCCCCCAACAGAGTCACATATACTCAGCACAAATTTTTTTTTTTTTTTTAAGAATGATGTGTGGGGGAAGCTGAGATGGCTCAGCTGGATAAGCACTTGCTTTGCAGCCCCGGGACCAAGGATCAAATCCTGGCCCAGGCCCGTGCAGATCCATATGCTGAACTGGGGTATGCCTCCCATGAGGGAGCCCCCCAGTTAGGTTCTCACCCCGTGGTTTGGCTCCTGGCTGGAGGGGTGTGCCTCCCATGCGGGAGGCCCCCAACCTAGTGTTCACCCTGTGCAGCCCCCGCCCACCTGTGTGGAACAAAACCATGTCAAAAACTGATGACGTACAACTATGGAGACTGCTCTGGGCCCTCCCCCTTCTCTCTGTCTCTGTCTCTGTATCTCTCTGTCTCTGTCAAAAACAATAAAATAAATCTTTAAAAAAGAATGATGTGTGTATGTGTTTGCATGTGTGTGTGTCTAATTATGATAACACAAAGTTGAATTCTGGTTGTCTTTAAATTGTTTCTTCAAAAATATTTTCTCATAAACTCTTTTAACACTCCATAAAACCCTGCCCTCTCTTAACATAACTGCTTGTCTCATATAGAGTCCCAATTTCTTTGAATAACAACAAAATAAAACAGATCCAATCCTTAATGTCTGCCACCCACACATCAACATTTCCTTCATCAAAGAAATTAGTAGAGAATGTGGTCACCAGGTTTCATCTGGCCTTAGATTTTATTTTTCAGGCAACAGACAACTAAATGCTTAATTTGAGCAAGCAGGAGTTTGTGTTCCATAATTGTGTATAACAATATTTACGATTGCTACAGAAATTTTCCTCATTAAGCCTATCTCCAAATTGTTGTCCCCAAGCCCAGGGTACTCTCTTAGAAAAGGGGAGTCTTTTTTTATAATTTGAGTCACTGGAGTACATTGCATTCTGAGCAGGACCCCAATTACTCCAGCATCTGATTAATGTCTATCCAAACTCTTGTCCAGTAACAAGACCCTATATAACTCAGCTAACCACCTAACAACCCACATCATCAAGGCCCATTATCTTTTATAATGTTGATTCTTGGTATCCAAGGGCTGTGGTTCAGACAGACTATTTAAAGGCATTAAAAGAACAACAGCCTTGCCAGCTGTGGGCATGGCCACCAAAACTACCACCAGGTCACAAGGCCAGATGCATCAGATGCCAGGAACAAGACGAAGGCAAAAGGAACACCCACTTAAGAAAACAAATCCACTTGTGTTCACAAAGGAGAGCACTTGGCAGCAAATCCCATGGGTATGGAGAATCAGTAACTAGTAATGTAGACGGTGGTGCCCCAAGTTCTTTGGTAACTCTATTTAGTTGATCTCTTGAATTTTATCTCCTTTCTTATCAAGTGTTATCTTGGATAAGATTTAAAATTTTTAAATCTTAAGATAAATTTTTTTAAGATTTATTTTTATTGTTTTTGACAGAGAGAGATACAGAGATAGAGACAGACAGAAGGGGGAGGGCCCAGAACAGTCTCCATAGTTGCACATCATTGGTTTTTCCACATAGTTTCATTCCACAGGTGGGTGTGGGGTTGCACAGGGCAGGAACTGGGCTGGGGTCTTACCCCAATGAGAACTGGTGCCCCCAGTTCAGCATGTGGGTCCGCACAGGCCGGGATTCGATCCTCGGTCCCCAGGGCTGCAAAGTGAATGCTTAACCCACTGAGCCATCCCGGCTTTCCCTTAAGATAAATTTTATCTCCTTTATTCTAGTCAAAAGACTTAATTCTGTTTTTTTTAAAAAACCACACATGGAGTATCTTATAGCAACTCCCGCTCACTGCTGTTCTTCCCAGTTGACCTGTGACTACAAGCTTATTCTGAAATGGGTATCATTCTTGAGCTCTTGCCACTTGTCAGGCACCGTTAAGGATTTTGCCCATATTATTTAATCTTGTGACAACTTCTGCTTTACAAATGGGGAACAGGATCCAGGAATGCAAAATATCTTTCTCAAAGTCACACAACCAAAAAAAAAGGGAAGGTCCAGGGTTGAACACAAGTCTCTCTGACACCAGAATTCAGGTTAACTACAGGGTCCAGCAGAAGTAACACTCCTTTTCTATGAGCTGGTGTAATTCTATAACACCACAATATCATACTCAAGTACACTATATGATATTTTAGGTGAAATGTTCAATTGCTGTCCTTCTTGTGAGAGACAAAGCAAGAGTTAATGATGTTATGGTATCATTTCTGCCAGACACTGTATAATACCACACACTTCCAAAGCTTTTGAGTCTTAGAATTCACACCAGATATTTCCTTTTGTACTTTTCAATTATATTGACATTCAATATTCTTTTATATTAGTTTAAGTGTATATTATACTAGATATTTTCAATCAGTAGTTCACAACTTTCCAAGGATGAAATCACTTTCCAAAGACATATAATGAAAAGCTTAGCATAGAGTCTGATACATACTAAACACTTTAAAAATACTAGGTGTGTTACCATCATGAGCACTGTTATGAAGAACTTCAGGATAGCAACTGTACTCTTAGGCTGCACTGTGATGATACTAATGAATAAATTAATTTCATACCCACTATAATAGCATCTACATAAAGAAGGACTTTCTCTCTCTCTCTCTCTCTCTCTCTCTCTCTCTCTCTATATATATATATATATATATATATATATATATATATATATATATATATATGATACAATTTGCTGAGTACAAAAAAATACTTGTAGGATATATGTATATGGAGACATTTAACACACATAGTGCATGGGTGTGTATGTGCATGTACACACACACACACACACACACACCAGATTCAGCTCCTGTTGAGGTCCCAACTTTTCACTGAGTTGTACGCCTGAACACTCTAGCAGTCCTCTTTCTCCCATCCATTAATAGTATTCAGTACCTCCAAAGACACCCAAATGGATTGTCTCATCATGCCTATCTTCATTTAATTTCACCACTTCTAACATAGCTAAATTCTTGCTTATTCTGGGATTAAGTAAATGCAACACAGCTAGATAAGTCAGCCTATACCTGAAATCTAATAATTTCCACACATATCGATAATAATTCAATTAAATGTTATCAGAAAGACTGGATGGAGATAAGCAAAATAAAAGGCAGTTTCAAGGAGGGAAGCAAAGCATGAAGAATAGGAGAAATAGGAGACAGGAGAATTATCATCAGTTGCTGTTCTCCTTATTATAACAAAACTTCCAGCTGTTTGGTGCAGGCATCTCTATGACAATAAAATGTCTATTCCATAGGGATTCAAGACTAGGAATTCTTTTTAATACTATTTCCCCCTAATTGTTGAAGCAACACATGTTATTTTTGAAAATAGAAAAAAAAATACAGATCAATTTAGGGAAAAAAGTAATCACTGTGCCCCTACCCACACATAATAACTATTAATAAAAATGAATATTCATTTGTTTTTTGAACTACTTATACATCTTTTTATATTTCTGTAGTTATTCATAAAATAAACCTGGATCATATATTAATATTCTGCCTTTTTCACTAAGCATTATAGCCTCAGGTATCTCCCATTAACTATTCTTCAAAAATATTACATATAATGGCATTAGAATATTCCATCTTATACTCATAGGCTTAAAGAATCTTAAAGATCACAACTATGTTTATTTACATTTAGAATTTGAACACAGGGTTAAGAGAAGGTAAATTTTCTCAAGCAAACAAGCTTTTAAAAATTAATTTTATGGGGTTCAGTTACTTGGTAAACATCAAACAAAAGGATATATCATCACCTAAGCACCATGAGATTAAGCACATATCTATGTTGTCCACACCATGAGGTCTTCGGGACCTAAAATAGCCCCTGGCACAAGAAGTATGCACTTCAAGGGAGGAGAAAAAAACACATGGCTAGACATTAGAGTTTGGAGGTTATACTTAAGAGAGTTGTACACATGGGGTTTCTAGAAAACTCAATTCCTCAATCACTGTGAATCTCTGCTAGATTACAAGGGGATGAAGAAGTAAAGGGCTTGCACACACAGTTGTATTTCACTGTTTCATAGATGGCATTTTTACTAAGTGTGAACTGCTTCCATTTTGCGGCACGCAAACTAGCTGGCAACACAGCAAAGTCAAATGTGGTCATTTGATCCCAAAAATGCATAAGGGTTTATCAGATCCAGACAATGTGAGAATAAACTGACACATCTTCAAGCAGATTTTCCAATCAATCAATCTCTTCTGGGATGTCGGTGTAAGCCGGGTAGAATTTCCGTGACTCAGCCTATCAAGTCAAAGATGTCAGAGGGACTGCCACAAATAGATCATTAATTGTTGCCAGGAACACTAAGTGCATTCTTCCTGCAAGATGTCAACTCCAAAATTCATAGAGAAATTCTGAACAAATATTTAAAAATGAGATTTTTGCTCAAATTTTGGAGTTAATTCTAGCAAGTTCTATTTCATTCAACAGGTTGGAAATTCAAGGCACCTGCTCGTTTTACTTGTATCTGTCTTAAATTGTAGTTTTAAAGCCCTGCTTTGCTATATTTTATCATGTTGAAAATGTAACAGCAAACACAGTGCTAAGATGTTATAAATCCCCAGTGTTCAATGTTCAGTGCAGCTAACAAGAAAGATCAACACCTGAGGATGGGGGAAATTTGTGCTGTTCTTCACACTTAAAATCTTTCTTGGGGAAGCCGGGATGGCTCAGTGGGTTAGGCGCTCACTTTGCAGCACCGGGGACCGGGGATCGAATCCCGGCCCTGGCCCGTGTGGACCCATATGCTGAACTGGGAGCTCCTCCAGTTCAGTTCTCTCTGTCTCTGTATCTCTCTCTCTCTCTTTCTCTCTGTCAAAAATAAATTTAAAAAATATATTTAAAAAAAAAAATCTTTCTTGTCCTTTGCTTGTGGCTGATAACTTTCCCAAAGTTGACTCAGTGGCAAAGGACACCCTTAGTTCCTCATCAGAAACAACAAATGGTGGTAGATTCGAAGCTCTCCAGCAGGACAGGAAGTATGAGGTATAAGAAAGTACAGCCCAGCTAGCATGTGGAATGGAGTGGGGGGACGGGGGGCTGCTCTACAGGTAAGGGGCACATCTGTTATATAAAACAAAACACTGAGGTGTTGAAAGCAACCTTGAGGCCCCTCCGCAAAACTGAAGTTGCTGGGGAAATCAACAGCCAGAGTAGGTAAACTAGAAAATTGTAGGGTGGACACAGCCGCAGTCCACCTTAAGGAACTTGGGCTCAGAAAGTGAGGTGCATGGTGAGGGATCTGAGCCCCAGAGTCCATTTTCCCCATCCATCCAGTTCCCTCAGGGCAGCTATGGGGTCAACTTCGATCACTCCTTTCCCTAAGGCTCCCTACTGCCCAATGGATCACATCTAAGCACCTTAAGTAGCATTCAAGGTCTTTTGCTTCCTGCCCAGCCCCCGTTCACACCACGCTCCTCCCACTCTCACTAGCTTCAGAACGCAACTGATTTCAGCTCCTGGAAAACATCATTCATACTCTTCCCTGTCTCAACTCTCCCCCTTGCTCCGCGTCCCTCCTATGCACTTCTGCTCTCTCCTGGCTTGCTTCCAGTCTCTATTCAGGTCTCCAAGATGCCTTGTTTGACCTCCGAGACTAGGCTGTGGTCTCTGCATATAGAGTGCACTTCGTCTTGGTGTCACTCCTCATTCTAGAAATTGCCTTTGAGGTGCCTTTTAGGTGGTAAGTTCCATGACGGTGTAGAACACTTCTGTCAATCCGTTGCTTTACTTCCAATCCTAGCAGAATGTGCAGCACAGGACCAGTAAATACTCGTTAAAGGGGTGAATAAATAAACTGCGTGTTTCCTCTTTCTAAGGGACTCAGAAGGAAGCCCAGTGGGTCTTGTCTGGGGAAGGCAGCCCGAGTCCTCTCTCAGGTAGAGACAAATGAGGGTTTGTCTGGGGGCCCAGGCCTATCTTGGCTGCTGACGCTCACTGAAAGTGAATGAATGGCCTCAACAAGCCCATGTATGAATTAGCCTCCTCATTTCTAACCTATACACAAGCACTAGTGCCAGGTTTCAGGGAATTCATAAGCGAGGTGATCACGAACAATACAACTGAAATTTCCATAAAGTCAGGGCATTAGGTCGCTCAGACAGAGCAGCACTGACTGCTCTGTGGAGTGGGGGTAGAGCATATTTCCCTTCTAACTTCATTCCTGACAACATACTACCACATAAAAAAATAAATAAATAAAAGTACTTTAAGCACAAACAAATGTCAAACACAAACTTTAAGAGTAGTTTGACAATCAACGGACATTTTCCCAATATTATAGGTGGGACATACTGTAGTAAATTCAATCACAAGTAAAGTTCCCGATCTTATTTCTTCCTCCTAATTAACTGATGATGTTTTTCTTTTGTGCAAGAGTGAAGTACCTGGGGACTGATAAACCAGAACACATGAGAAGCGAACTTGGCAAGGGGTTCAGGTCAGTTGCCATGGAGATGTGCATTTGTGATGTTTCTTTTAATAAGAGTTATTATCCACAGGAAAAATAATTTGTTGAGCTTATCTAATTGAAAAGAAAGAAGCATGCCAAAAATGGCACATTTTAATATTTATGACTCAAAATCTGTTTTTAAGCCCAGAAAATGCATATAAAATAGCACTAAACTGTTTTTATGTCATTTAATTATTGCCTGGTGGCACATTCTTGAGGGGATCTATATAGGTGTGCTCCATCCTAAATATTACATTTTATGCTCTGAAATGGATAATGAATCAATGTGGTCTTTTACTGTTTGCTCAAGTTACACTATCAGGCATTCTTTAGGAAATTACACAACTGAAGACTCAAAATTGGATTAAGCTAAGTGAACTGTCAAGACCAGAAATCTCCATTAAATGAAAAAGTCTTGGATAAATTTCTGTGTCTTTTCAGTAAATGCTCTTTTGTTTATATCTCATCTTCCAGATTTGCATGTTATAAAAACTGTTAACATCAACATGAAAATTATTTGACCAACTGAAGTCATTCTTGATGTTCATTCAATTTACATTTAATAGAGGACACCTAGTACCCATAGTTGAGCATCTACAATATAAGAACTTCACATGCTGATGCTTTAATCTTCAGAGTAACCCTACAAATTTGATTCCTAGCTCCATTGTATGGATGTTGAAACTGAGAAACCAAAAAGTTAACCCATGTATTCTCAACAGGGACAATATCACCACCAAGGAGGCAAAACTTCATTCTGATGTGACAGGAAAACTTAGAATCTACAATCGGTGGTGGTCTTCCAAAGTCCAATGTATAAAATTGCATTGCCTAGGACTTAATTTCTCTTGTTTGGGAGAATTTAAATTAAACTTTCTTCTCAGGTGGAGAAATAATGGGGAAAAAAAACAACGTGGAGAAACACTGGCCTAAGCTCTAGTAAACGATGGAGTCATTTCTTTAAGTGATATTTAGGGAATGTCTACGAGTGAGGCACTGTGCAGGGGCTCGGTAGACAGTGATGAACAAAACAGATGTAAGCCCTGAGGTTCCCAAAGCTTACAGCCCTAAGGGGGACGCATGCGTACCAGAAGGCCACACAGGGAATACACCATTCCAAGCCACGGGCAATGCTCTGAGAAAAGTGGCGTGCTGTAACCTTGACTGAAAGGTCAGAAACTGCCTCTTGGGGAAGCCGGGATGGCTGAGTGGGTTAAACGCTCACTTTGCAGCCCCGGGGACCGAGGATCGAATCCCGGCCCCAGCCCGTGCGGAACCATGTGCTGAACTGGGGAGTGCCCCCAGTTCAGTTCTCTCTCTGTCTCTGTATCTCTCTCTCTTTCTATGTCAAAAACCATAAGTAATAAATAAATAAAAACAATAAATTAAAAAAAAAAAAGAAAGAAACTGCCTCTTTACAGAAGTGACATTAGGGGGACACTTAAAGAACAAGAAAGCTCAATGCAGCGAAGGACAAGAAGACACAGCATTGGGCTTAGAGAATCAGCCGAAGGACCACGGTGCCTTAAAAGCGAAGAGGTAAGAGAGCTTTTGGTCCCCGTTCTGAAACACATACATAGCTATGTGGTCAAAGAGTCTGGGCTCCAGGTTCAAAGCACAGCTTTCCTGCTGGGACTCTTGAGCAATTTATTTCATCATTTTGGCGACTGAGAAATAAGTACAACTCTACTCAGCAGAGCTACCACTTAGAATCGAAGGACAAAGAGCATCCCAGAAAAGAAAAAGCTACAGGAGTTCATCACCACCAAGCCGGTATTATAGGAAATGTTAAAGGGACTTCTTTCAGAAGAAGAAAGAGAAAAAAATCAAAAATATGAATAATAAAGTATCAATAACTACATATCTATAAACGATTCCTTTAAATATAAATGAATTAAATGCTTCAATCAAAAAAACATAGGGGAGTAGAGATGGGGAATCAAACACACGGTGATGGAAAGTGAGCTGATTCTGGGTGGTAAGCACATAATGCGATGTATAGACCATGGAATGTAGAATTGTACACCTGCAAACAATGTAATTGATATCCATCAATGTCACCCCAATAAATTTAACAATTAAAAAAAACATAATGTGACTGAATGGATATGAAAACAAGACCCTTACATAGTCTGCCTATAAGAGACTCACCTCAGATCGAAAGACATGCACAGACTGAAAGTAAAGGGATGAGGAAATGAGATTTCGTGAAATTGGAAATGAAAAAAAAAAAAAAAAGAAAGAAAGAAAGAAAGAAAGCTGGAGTAGCAATACTTATACCAGACAAAACACAGTTTAAAACAAAGGCTATAACAAAAAACAAAGAAGAATCAGTATCCCACTTCTGGGCATTTATCTGAAGAAATTCAAAGCACTAATTCAAGAAAAAATACACACCCATGCGTTCAGTGCAGCATTATTTATAATAGCCAAGATATAGGGGCAACCTAAACTGTCCATCAATACATGAATGAATAAAGAAGTGGTACATATACACAGTGAACAAAGAAGTGGTACATATACACAGTGAAATATTACTCAGCCGTGAAAAAGAATGAAGTCTTGCCATCTGCGATCATATAAATGGACCTAGAGGGTATTGTGCTGAGTAGAATAGGTCAGACTGAGAAAGACCAATGTCATATGATGTCACATATTCATGGAATCTAAATAACAGATAAATGAACAAACAAAACAAACTGATAGATACAGAGAGCATTTTGATGGTTGCCAGATGGAAGGGGTGTTGGAGGGGATGTGTGAAAAGGGGAAGGAATTAAGTACAAATTTGTAATTAAAGAACAGTCATGGGAATGCAGGATACAGCACCAGGAATACAGTCAGTACTACATAATAACTACGTATGGGTCAGATGGGGACTAGATTTATTGGGGTGATCACTTCACAAATTATATAAATGCCCAATAACTATGTTGCACACCTGAAACTAATATAATATTGTGTGTCAACTGTTATTGAAAGAGAAAAAAAAAGAGAAAGGAGAACATTGCCCACACATGGCTGTTATAAAGACTAAAAACTGAAATTAAGCAAAGGACCTGACATATGGTAAGAGAATAAAAAATGGGTTGTCTATTATGATTGTTCCTTATTATTATAAATAGATTAACATAACAAGCAAAAGCAGACTCCTCTGGGTGGCTCAAAGAACAAAACCAAGTCTGGCCTCAATTTGCAGATACTAGTAACTGCCTACCTATGTACCCCTACAATACCTTAAATTGTGATTATGAAACTGTCTGCAGATAAGACTAGCTGCAGACATACACAGGGACTTTATAATCATGGTCATGTCCATAATTCGGCACTCCCTCCAGGTTTTGCCATCTCATGCTGTTCTGCATTTCCCAACATGATTTCCAACGTAGTAATTCCGTGAAATGCTCTATGAAAAACAAGTTGCATGGCCAAATGGTTTTGGAAACACTGCCTACAATGTAGGTCAACTGGGGTTGGGTTGCAAGCCAGAAATTGGCTGACTGAAGTGGAAATATATTGAACGGTTACAGGGCAGCTCACAGGATCACTGGGAGTGGTGGGGAACCAGGCTGAGGTGCCTCACAGCTGGGTCACAACCCAAAGCACCAACCCTGCATCTGGCGTGGCTGCCCCACCCTCACCACCGCACACAACCACTGCACATCCCCACCGCAGTTGGCCCAGGAGCCTGGAGGCTTCTGACTTCAGCACTGACACAGAAAGTGTCACTGGCTCCTGTTCCATTTCCAGAACCAATAATGCATCTGACTGGCTCCGTCAAGGTCACTTGCTGGAGGGATGGTTCCAGAGGAACCTGGGAAGTATTAAAGGAGTACTTAACTGGTATTTTCCACATCTTTGAGGGAGTCAAGTTCTGCTTGCTACCAGGACTCTGAAGATAGAGAATTCCCTCTATCCAATATAAAAAAGATGTTAGGATACTGAGAGCAAGGAAAAAACAGACCATCTACTATGCCAATGTGCTATACACATTTTTATCAGGAGTCTTAATAATAAAAAAAAATCACTGAGCGTGCACTCTTAATATATGCACATGTATTTCTAAATTAAGTACATGTAATCTGAGGGCTGTCCAGAAAGTATCCAGCCATGTAACGTGAAAAATAGAGGCCTTGGCAGCTGGATTTTTTCCAGAGAGCCCTCGTATTCTAATACTATGTTAGATGAAGCAACTATTAGAAGTCACACACATAAACAAATATCTGTTAGAGACACACAGTAAGAGAGGAACTTCTAATTCCATAATTTAATTTGGTAATTTGTTAGCTGTTATTAAGATTCTCTTTTTTTCTCTCTATTTTTTGTCAAACTAATATTAGGTACTGACTAAGCATTAGCAAGTAAGTGTCAATAACACAGAAGCCACCCACTTCCGCAGAACTGGCAAGTAAATTTACACAATGTTATTCTGCTGACTTCAGTTACAGAAGTCAAGGGGATGTCATTTCAGACTGTAACAAAAAAGTTACCAGCTCATCAAAACCACAGCGATGACTCTTGTTTATTGAGGACCTACTGTGCTGTCTGCCCTGTAAGCTAGTAAGTGCTTCATATGGACTTCTGCTCAGCTGCTTCACAACCTCCTACAGAAGAGAAAACCAAGGGCCATAGAGGTGCGGTCATGCCCAAAACCACACTGAATCCCAAGACATGCTACCTATCTCCATGGAACAATTCTGCCATTTTAGCACAAAAATCTAAGAGGCATTTCAAAATTTCTAAAAGCAATCTGCACAACAATACACTGAGAAGCTCTGGCAACTTGTTATTAAAAAATAAAAATTGAAGATGCAATAATTTATGATGAATCATGAAGGAAACTTAGATAATCCGCTCACTGGTGCAAGGAGAGATACCATTAAATACTGTCATCTACTGTCAAGAGTTATTTTACAAATAAAAGTCAATTCAGAGAGAAGACAATAGCCACCCAAGTCACACTGTGAGTGAGTATCACGCTAAATAGACTTTGGGTCTCCTGGATCCCTCCTAGGACCTTTTCCAGTACAGAGCCAATTGTAGGAATTAAGGGTACTTTAGTACAAAGTCTGAAGGGGTTTTAGTCTTCTCTCAGAGAATCACCCAAGAAGAAAACCCATAAACAACAGTAGCAAGCAAAAACCACCAAGGAAGTTGTGGCAATCTTTGCCAATTTATCGAAAATGTTCCTGTTCTTAGTATCATGCTTATGGATACCTTCATCACAACACATGATATTGATTAAGACATCTGTGATGATAAACAGAAAATGAGCATAGGCTTTA
Organism: Craseonycteris thonglongyai; assembly: GCA_004027555.1. Classification (NCBI taxonomy): domain Eukaryota; kingdom Metazoa; phylum Chordata; class Mammalia; order Chiroptera; family Craseonycteridae; genus Craseonycteris; species Craseonycteris thonglongyai. Next base: position 61,831 of record PVKE010001648.1, on the reverse strand, counting down.
TCATTACTAAATACTGCTTATCAACTATTGAGCCTTACATTTGTTAAGTAAAATAATTCATCAAATCCACTATTTGAAAAGATAATAAAGACAATTTCAAAGTCAGCAGTGTTGAACAAAGCAAGAAAGCATCCATATGTCACTTTAGTAAAGTGGTTTTGAAATCATCCAAATTATTATACAGTAATTGCGTATCCTCTTAGGATCCTTGAATTCAAAGTCATTAGACAGGATAAAGAGAGGACTTCACAAATTATGTATGCCAGAATTATGTATGTCAGAAAATATTTTCTTTAAAGAACTAAACACAATTAATAGTTGTGTTTTTTAAACACCTTATTGTAAAGTGTGGGGGGGGAGGGGGCAAACTAAAGATTGTGTCATAAACATTTTCCAGTGAAGATGGCGAAGTAGGGTAACGTTGGGCTTGCCTCTTCTCATGACCACATCAAAACTACAACTAAACTACAGAGCTATCATCATTGAGAAGCGCCCGAAGTCTAGCTGAACAGAAGTCCTACAACTGGAGACATAGTTAAAAAGGCACCTCGAGACTGGCCAGAAGGGCAGAGACTCAGAACAAGCTGGTCTCACACCCGCATGTGAGCATTAAAAATCAAGGGGGAGTATCTCGGCTAAGGAGGTCCCCTGGAGGAGAAAGGAGTCCCAGCCCCACACCAATTTAAACAGGGTGTGGGGAAAGGTGAAGAGGAATAAGAGATTCAAGTTTCCAGGTGTAACACAAGTAAGTCACGGGGACGTAATGGACAGCAGAGAAAATGTAGTCCATAATAACGTGACAGTAGGGTCCAGTGTCACGTGGTCGCTGGACTTATCATGGTGAGCACTTCTTTAGGTATATACATGTTGAATAACTATAATGTGCACCTGAAACTAAGATAATATTGTATGTTAGCTATATTTTAATAAAAATCTTTTTTAAAATGTGTCATAAAATCAAAATAGTACAAATGGCATTGAAATGTCCTTTGCCGCTTCACCCAGCATCCTTGGGACATGCACTACCTCTTACATTATTGCAGTAGCTTTTAGGTATATTTCAATCAAGTTATAATAACAAAATTACAATAATAGCAGCATGTCAGGTACTAAGACCAGAGCACCATAACACATGCTTTCTTTATCTTCTTTTCATACAACAACCCGAAGAGTAAGAATTGTTATAACTCCCATTTTACAGATGTAGAAACTGAGGCTTAAGCATATTCAAGTCACATGGAATTCAAACCAGGACACTCTGATTCCAGGGCTCATGCCTTTAAGAGATATGTACATATCATGCTATATACATATCTCAGCTTCTACTCTACTCAGCTCTCTAAAGCATGGTGCTCCAATACCTGGAATGGATTTTTCAATATTAAGAAAAAATTATTTTACTGAGCATTCAAAGCTTTTCCGGCCCTGACCCCAAACCTATCATTCAAGACCTATCCCTCATACTTCAATCATTGGTCTAAGCACTCTTTCCTCAGTAAATAACAGATTTCCCAACCCCTTCACCTGTGGACATACTCTTCTCTTAGGACTGTCCCACCAATTCATCTCTTCAGTCAAAAACCAACCCATTACCCAAGACCTAGCTCAAAAGCCACCACCTCTGTAGCATTCCCTCAAACAAACAACTGTGCACATGGTATAGCATCTCTGATTGGTTGCTGTGTATCTGAACATTCCAATCAGAACTCCAGAAGAGCCAATGATATAACTGCCAATGATTAGGAATTAAGGTGGTTGGTTATGAGGGGTTACAGTTATGACACATTTATCTGCATTAAACATATTTCTCCATCTTCTTTGAGGCACAGAGAAACAGATCAGGCTTGACAGGCTGAATTTTAGCAGGCAATCACCACCATCAGCTGTTCTCATCAAGAACAATATTATTCAGACTGTCAACAGTGACTTCGGTAATGGACACATGGCCTAGTTACTGTGTATCAGACCACGTCCCTCTTAGAATGCTTAAATAAAAAAGGAAAGTCATTCAAAATAAATGATCTCTTCAGTTGCCTCTAAAAATAACAAAAATAAACATTATACAATTTACACTAGAAAAAAAATCTTTGTAAAATATAAGATCTAGGCATATTTCTTAATCTTAAACCAAAATAACCCAAAATAAACAAAAATCTTCTCTGACCTAGATACATGAGATTAAAAATGGGTTTGGAACATCTCCCAAACCAATCAGGGTCTCTCTCAGAGGGCTTTCTCCTAACAATCTAGAATTTCCCTCCTTTCAAATCTTTCAGAAAACATCCTCCCATGCTCCAATAGCCTCCATCCCCGAAGAGCCATGTGCGATTATCGGTTCTATCGATTCTTTTGACCTTGCCCTTGTGCAACAAGTCACAATCCCAGTGGGGCGCAAGCAGAGACAATATCTCAACCAGCAACTCAAAGAAACAAACATATCCTGGCAACCTCACCGACAATGAGAGATGATTAGCCAAAGACACACCAAAATGGAGTAATCCTTCATGCTTATGACTGTTGCTTCTCTGAAGTGCAGTATGCACAGGCCTTACTTTGGTAGCAGCCTGGAGTTTGAAACCTCACTCACCAGCTGTGTGGCCTTGGGAAACTTACTCTCCTTGACATTCAATTCTCATCCAAAAATTAAAAATAGTCCCTCTCTCAGGGACGTGGTGATTGAGAAAACACTTAGAAAGCAACAGCACATGGCCTGTTCCACAGCAAACGCCAAGACATTTTAGGTGCTGCTATTGTCATTTGATTTTTGTTATCTGAAGGTATCAAAACAAAGGCACATCTGTGTAAAACTGTACTGCAAAACAACATTTCACAATGATGGAAATGTTCTATAGCTGCACTGTCCACTGTGGTAGTTACTAGCCACATGTGGCTACTAAACACAAGAAATGTGGTTAGTCCTAATGGAGGAACTGGGTTTTTCATTTAATTTAACTTTAATTAATTTAAATGTAAACAGCTACATGTGGCCAGTGGCTACTGTACTGGATAGCATGAGTTTAGGATAACTAAAATACCACTTTCCTTTTGAAGGCAGAATGACCTAGCCCAAGGACTCTAATATCCCAGCTAGTAGACCAATGCCCATCTGCCATCAAGTTTTCATTAGTCCACAGCAAAATAAACCAAAATGGTCAGTTTTATGAGTTTTTCATAAAGCTAAATCAATTCCATTGAAAAAACTATTGCTTCTTCTGAGATTAGATGTTCACTAACTATTTATGAAATTTAGTCATTCATTTAACAAACATCTATCATAAGCCCTTTCTCTAAGCCAGGCATTATTCTGTGAATACGAAGTAAATAAAAAACACTTCCTGCTTCATGGAACTTACAGGAGGGAGAAATGTAACACACACAGACACACATAACAATCTGCAGAGAAAAATAAAGCAGGATAAGGTAAGAAAGAGTAGAGCCAGGGGAGGGAACGGGTCAGGAAAGCCCTTTCCCATATGGTGGCATTTGAGCAAACATCTGAAGGAGGTGGTGGAGCAAGCCATGCACTGAAGACAGAGCACTCCAGGCATAATAAGGCACAGCAAGTAGTTTCCTGTGCTCACGCTCATCATAGTGGCCCCAGGTGTGCCCTCAACATGCAGAACGTCGCCAGTGAGTTCATGGATCTGTGAGCACCATGGAAGTGCTCCATCAGCAACCGCATCATCACACCAAGGACCACGAGTCCATCCAGATGAATGTGGCCAAGGCTGACAAGGAGACAGGCAGGTTCATCGGTCAGTTTAAGACTTCCTATTCTATCTGCAGGGCCATTCGCAGGATGGGCGAGTCAGATGACCCCACCTTCCAGCAGGTCAAGGCCAACAGCATCATCTCAAAGAGCTTCGGACTGGAGAGGATCACAGATGTGAAGAATTTGTCATAAGTAAATAGTGACACCCTTCCACCCACCCACCCTAAAAAGGCCCAGAAACAAAAACAAACTTGGTATAGCCAAGAGAGAATGTAGTGTGGCTGAAGTAAGTAAATTACAGAATGTAAAGTTAGAGCATTTATCAGAACCTGGTAGGCCACTATACAAACTTAAGCTACTTTTTTAAATTGCATTTTCAGAATAAATTTAGATTTGTGGAATAGTCACAAAGATAGCTCAGACAGTAGATGTCTCAGCCAGGTTCCCCAAAGGCTAAACATCTCACACAATTGTGCTATGCTTGTCAGAACCAAGAAAATAGCATCAAAGCAACAGTGTTAATTAACCTCCAGACTTTACTCAAATTTCACCAGTCTCCCCACTAACATGTTTTCTTGTTCCAGCATCCAGTCCGGGACACTGAATTGCATCAGGACAAGTCTTTGTCTCTTCCGCTCTGTGACAGTTTCTCGGTCCTTCCTGTTCATCATGACCTTGCAGTTCTAAAGACTACTGGCCAAGTATTTTGTAGATTGTCCCTCAATGTGGGATTCTCTGACAATTTCCTCATATTAGCCCTAGGGTAATGAATTTAGGAAAGACTATCACCAAGGTCAAGTGCCCTTGTCATCACATTCTATCAGGATATGATATGGTATCCACATAATTTATTACTGAAGAATTTTGGCTTTTATTCTGAAAAAGATGGGAGCCATGGGAGAATTCTGATCACAGAGTGGACAAGGCCTCATTTTTAAAAGGATCATTCTGGAGCTGTGTGGAGAGCAATCAGGAGGTCACTGAATGACTCAGGTAAGAGATGAACATGGCGGTTTGGTCTAGCATAGCGGCAGCTGAGGTGGTAAAAAGCAGCTGAAATCCAGGTACGTGCTGAAAGTACCATCAACAAGATTTGCTCCTGAACTGGATGTGAATTGTGACAGAAAGAGAGGCCAAGAGAGAACAGTGAGATTTTTGTCCTGAGCATCAGAAGGGAAACACTGAAAAAGGCCAAGGGAGTGGGGAAAATTAAGAATCTAGGTTGGGCTCATAGCAGTTGCAATGTGTATTAGACATACAAGCAGAGAGGTGGAATAGCGATTGAACAGATGATTCTAGAATTCAGAGGTGAGGTTGAGGTCAAAGATATAAATTTAAGAATCATCAATAAACAGATGGTATATGAAGCCATAAAATGGATGAGATCACCCAGAGACGGCGAGTGTTGAGAAGAGAAAAAGTCTGAGACTGAAAATGATGAAGGTAGTTGATGATAGCTGTGACTTTTTTTTTTTCAATTTCCGAAGTTGGAAAATTAAAAACTAGCAGCCCTACAGCAATCTTCGAAGGTTTGGTGGTATACATATAAACAAATACACATATATTTACTTCTTTTACTGTATTTTTTTTTTTTTTTACTCCAAAGTCCTGAGAACTGTAAGTCTAAACATCTCCATCTCCCTTTGCTACCTTTACTGGTTTTTCAAAGGTTTTTCTAGAATGCGTTCTTTTCTTGGACTGGATGTTTATACTTTGGAGAGGAGAGTTGGGAGGCACAATGTTCAGGGCTTTGAGAGCATGAACCCTCTGCCTGCAGACAGGCCCAGAGAGCAGCAATTACTTGGTGCTGTCACAGGGCCCCATGACACTGATGAGGTGGTACATGGTGGTGATTAAGAGCAGAGACTTAGGAAGGGGGCACAAGGTGCCCCAGCCAGTCACTCATTAGCTATGGGACAGTGAACGAGAAGGTTCCTTCCCAGAGCCTCTGCTTGCCTCTCAGCAGAACAGGGATCTTCTTCAGATTCAGTGACACCCCACGCACAGCGCCATGCCCCAAACTTTTAATCAGCTGCAATTTGGATGCAATGTTGTCCAAGACAGAATAAAAATAAATCTTCCCACAAGTAAACTTCTTTCAATTAGGGAAGGAGGCATGAAGAAACTAATTGATGACACAAGCAACCATTTATATAACAATTTTGTTCAAATGCCTGTATCTCTACCAGCTGCCTTCCTAATAAAGAATAAGATCTTCCTTTTGGGTATAGCACTGAAGTTTGTAATTCTTGGAGTCAAAATAAACAAATAAATGAACAAAAATCCCAGGATAATGACTTTCTTAGAGCAATCTCAGAAAAGGTACTAAAAGAGAAAATCAAGGTTTACTGTGGGTCTTACATATTAAATACACACAGGAGGCAGGGCAATTTCAAATATTTTCCCCTATCTTCTTAAGTAGTGGTTATCAAGCTCTAGTATGAATCAAACTCACCTGGAGGACTTGTGAAATGTAGGTGGCTGGACCCAACCTCGGTTTCTGAATCAGGAGGTCACGGATGGACCCTGAAACTTTAGATTTGGGACAAGTTTTCAAGTGATGCTGATGCTGCTGGTCTGGGGACCACACTCTAATAACCACTGTTCTCAAACATGCTTGCTATGTCAAAGCCATAGCTGAGAAGATTTGAATGGACACTAATCTCTTTTATTTACTTCCAGCAGGGTAATTGATTGATGGCCAACGATGCCTGCAAGATTTCACCATATGATTTGCAAGTCCAGCCCTAGGTACTTACTGTGTGAATCATTCTCCAACCATCAGAACTTCCAGGAACTCATGGATAGCAAACCATACACTTTTGAAAGCATTCCCTAAAAGGAAAGCTTAAGGCAAGCCCAGAGGATATGAAGTAAAGACACTCAAAAATAAATTCAATAATTACTTCATAGCAGCATTGTCAAACTTGGACATAACCAAAGGTTATATAAAATATACTAGAAATTGACTACACAGCAAAATCTAAGTAATTCATTTAAAAAAAAGACAGCCTAGCCAAACTGTGAGAAAAATTTTAAACAATAAATAAATCTTCGTACTTCTTTTAAAAACTATACCATAATTGAGGACTGCTAAGAAAAAGGAGGGCGAAATCAGTTAAAATTGCTCTAAAACACAAATAAAAATTCAAAATGATGCCACCTACTCAACAGGATTTGCATTTCTAATTCAAGGCAGTAAATATTTATTGAAATTATAGTTTGGGCAAGGTATTTGTTGGAATAAAATATATTTTATTGCAAATATATGTCCCTGGGCCCTGTGGCAGCACCTCCCCTTGTCTCCTGACTGAAGGATATCCATGACATGAGTTGATGAGTGTCATAACAGAAAAACAAATATCACGGAACACAGAGGGAGACATTTACACTGGGGAAATCAGTCCTCAGATGAACCTGCAATAAGGAAAGGGCATCCCAGGTGGGAGCACAGCAAACACCAAGTTCTAGAAACAGAAACAGATCAGGGCATGTTGGGGGAAGGCTATAAAACATGACAAAAGCAGAAGATGCCCTTGGGAGTATAGAAAAGGGTGAGGCGATGAACGTGGGTGAGGACATGACCATGCGAGACTCCCAAAGGCAGTCCATAATGGGGCCTTTGCATCACAGTTAAATAGTAGTAAGTGAATAAAGCTTTACCCTATATGGGAACCAGAGCTTCTTGTCAGAATGCAGAATTTAGGCATAAATATAATAATACCAGATGCCAAGTATGAAAACGTTCTTGAGGTCCACACAAACTTGGTAAATAAGGCAGTGACAGAGATCACATGTTTGGCTGTAAATACTCTCACTGCTTCCCCCTAATCAGGCAGGAGTGGAGGGATGATCCCAGTTGAGAGGCTCACAGGGGATTCTAATACAGCGCCCTCTATTGGAAATAATTTCTAAAGTCCAGCAAATTGTACTCTACCTTCTATAAAATCAGTAGGAAGAGCAATGAAAACTTAAGCAGAGGCTGAAGAAATCGCAGCTCAAACCCAGACAAAGCAGGGTGTTGAGGCCCACGCCATGAATCTTTGTTGCCACTTGTGTAGCCTGCTTGCACATGGTACCTCCTTAGAGGTAAACCCATGGACAAAGGAGACAGGTGTGGTGGAAACCATTAAGCCTTTCTGGAGAGGCCGATTAGATCTGTTTGAAATTATTTGTCTACAGATTTTATTCTAGTATTAAAATGAGTATGAAGGGCCAAGGGAAAAGAAAGTGCATTCTAACGAAGTTCTCAAAGGGCCATGGTCCAGGCTACTACTATGCTTGCTCAACTCAGGACAGCAATAGCCTCCTAGTATCCAGTTTGCTTGGGACAGTCCTAGTTAATGTCGTCCCAGCACCTATTAACAGCATACCCTCTCATTCTCATAAATGCCCAATACAGATGATGTATTGTCACTACTTACCTTTTTTCTCCTCACTTCAATCCATTCTCCGTATCATAGGAAAATGACACTTACAACATTACTACACCCTTGACTCCTTCCAAGCCTAAATCCTTTCCTTGGCTTCCACTGTGTTGACCCACAAGGCCTACCTGCTAGGCTCATTCTTGTGCCTTTCCTCCTACCCACACCAGAATTCTTTTGTTCCTCAGGGACACAGGAGACTTCTGCCTTGGGTCCTCGCACATGCTGTTGGTCCTGTTGCTAGGAATGCCCCCACCATCTTCCTTTCCCTGCTTCTAATAATTCCCACTCAGCATTGGCAGCTCAGCCCTCCCTGAGCACCTCTCTTCAGACTACACATATGCACTTTATTTATAAAACCATGTGTAACTAAATACTGATACGTCGAGTTGTTTAATATCTGTATTTATGCCGCACAGCTCTCTGAGGACGGAGACTATGATGGGGGTTCACTCACCATTGAAGCCCCAGTGCTGAGAACAGTGTCCTCTATATAGTAGATGCTCAATTAATATTACGGAATAAACTAATTCCCTTAGATCACTTGCTACAATTTTTGGTGTAGAAAATAAAGTCACTGTTTGTAAAAAGACTTCAGTTTGTTCATGGGTGCAGTAATTTCCCTTCACTGCTGTTACAAATTACTACCAATTTAATGGCTTAAAATAACACACATTTCCTGTCATGTACGTCTAGAGGCAAAAAGCCCAACATGGATCTCTCAGGTTGTAAGCAAGGTACCAGCAGGACCACGTTCCTTCTGAAGGCCCAGGGGCGAATCCCCTCCCTCGCCTTTTCCAGCTTCAGGAGGCTGACTGAATTCCTTGGCTTGTAGTCACATTCCATCTCCAAAGGCAGCAATCACTTGATCCTGACAACTTCTTCCATCACCAGATCTGCTCTGTCTCTGGCCCTCTTGCTTCCTTCTTTCACTCACTAGGATTCTTGTGACAACCTCAGGCTCTCCAGACCATGCAGGATAATCACCCCATCTCAAGATCCTTAATCAAGTCACATCTGCAAGACCTGTTGCCATTAGAGGCGACATAATCACAGGTATCAAGGATTAGAATGTGCATGTTCTTGGGGGGAGGGGCATTATTCTGCCTAAAACTGGTTTTTAATGTACCTCTTTCCTTACAGAAATGCTAATAACAACAACAGGAATAATAGGAATGAGAAGCTATTGCAGTTCTATATCTTAGAGAATCACTATGAAAACTCATCTATAGACCAGGTAAAGAGTAGCAGCATGAAAATAAATGCAATTCACTCTTTTCTAGGAATAGTTTCTCAGGCACCAGACATCTCAGATGATTTGCTCAACTCAAAGCAATGGCCTTATTAGCCAAATGTGGAATGTAGTAAAATAGCATATACCAATTAAGAGAATACCTTTTCCTTTGAGTGAATTTTTTAAATAAGCTCAACTGGGTAACTGGAGAGCAAAAAATTTAATTCTGTTAACATTCATAAATTTTATAACACCCCCAAAATGCAATTCCATGAGCTAGACTATCCCTAATGTCAAAGGTTTTGACCCCAGTTCTTAATTTTTGGCTCATAAGCCCTGAACTTTCTATTCAGATGGTTTGGTGTATTGTGACAGAATAGTTTCAGTTGGGATATAGACACATAGTGACAAACAGTAGCACAGCAACATTTTTCCCTAAAGTCTTGAAACAATTGATTCTTCCTGGTTTCCTTTAGAATTTACAGTGAAATAACTGCTTTCACAAAGAGCCTCCCCTATCCAGAATCCTTTGGTCTATGCCACCTGTCCCGTTTCTCTGGGAGGCAGGTATACTCAAGGCCACATATTACATTCTTCTGAAATCTGGTCTGTGTCCTTAAAGCCACCACCATATACTGAGTTACAGCCAGGATTTGTCCCATCCAGGCAACTGCTCATCCATGCAGAAAAGCAAGATGGGTTTCATCCAAGAACCAACTTCTCTGTCCCTTATTCTTTGGTTTGGCGTTGCTTCTCCCTCTTTGAATTTATTTTCACCTCATGCATCCAATAATCATTCAACAAATATCACTGAATAACCTACTCAACGCCAGCCTGAGAACTGAGTTATAATTGTGAACAAGAGAGGTATGTCCCCTGTCCATATGGAGCTTACATTTCTACCAGGGAGACAAAATCAGTAATTATACCGAAAATTGTAGCAGTGATACATGCCATGATAGGTCACAGTAGAAGTCACAACCTGGCTGCACACGGGTAAAATCGAATCAAGAATTTTAAATGGTTGCTACCATTTTTTTAAATAAGGACATTTTATAATAAAATATAGAGTTTCTGCTACTGTTTTTGTTTGGGGTTTTTTTTTAATTGACTAGAGCTGAGAAATTGCCGTCCCTGTTGGAGAGGGTGCTTGCTTTCTGATTCTACAGTCTTCAGCACTCCCTTCTGTCTCCCTGACAGGGAGTCCAAATTCAACCATTTGTCATCACGTTTATGCTGCAGTTCTTCCTACAGACCTGTGCTGTCCAAGAGAGTAGCCACTAGCCACATGTGACTATGTAAATTTATTTCAATTAATTAAAAGTTAAATAATAGCTAAAGGTTCAGGCCCTTGGTTGCACTAGCCACATTAAATGCTCAGTAGCTACCATCATGGACCAAGAAGATCTAGAACACTTCCATCATTACAGAAGGTTTTGGTACCAACAATCCATTTCATTCTTTCCATCACACACTTGGCGCCTCTAGGCATACCAGTTTGCAAGCCCTGCTATAGGCTGATATGAAACTGTTCAAAGAGAACCAAACCGAGTCTGGGAATTCAAGGAAGGCTCCCCTGTGGACGTAACCATGGAGCTGGGATCTAAAAGACATGCCAACATTTGTTGATTGAAAGTAGTTGAAGGAAAAGTGATCTAGGAGAGACCAATGCCTAAAGGAATGTAAAATGGGAATTTATGCAAACAGAAATTTTTCTGATTATCATAGTTCACTTCGTATCTCCTCACCACAATCTACCCTTGTTTAGCACATATCCAAACAGTAGAGGGCTACTCCTATAAACTCAGAGCTTCAAATAATATTGGTTTTGGTTTTTGTTTTTTTAAGTATCACTTGAAAAACCATGTCCATCTGAAGAGCAGATACCCAGAAAATCAACTTTGCTTCCTTTCCAGTTCAGGGTGATAGTTTCCAATCCTGAGACTATCAAGGCCCTAAATGTGACGACCATCTGCTGAGCAGACCGTTTCCCTGGGAACAGCAAATGCGGTTCGTGAGTGCATTTGCTGTGATGTGCTTTCATTTCTGAAGGACGGTGACTCCTCTGTGAAGGAAGGCATTCTCGATTTTTTTTTAGAATTTGCATCTTCTGTGAAAACAATGTTCTTTGGGGGTTGTTTCAGGTTCCATGCTGCTGAAAGCCAAGTGTTTGCTACCAGCTTCTCAAGTGCTGGGGTCTATTTACTATCTCATGCATTTTTGAACCCTCCGTGGTACAAGTATGGAAGCAGTTCTGACCTTTCTGTTGAGGGGGCCTGGCTTTTCTGGCTCCATGCAACCAAATGACTAGTTCCTTGCAACTAAATGACAACTATTTCTGAAGCTTCATTAGTTCTGTTGGGAAGAGAAAGAAAAATAGATAACTACTGCCCTAAAAAGTTCACAGCCCAGAGGTAAAGCCAGATGTGTCCACGAGCATAATCTCTCCAATCAATTAAAAATAGGCATATGTTACAGGTGTTAAATGAAGAACCAACACACATGTGGGTAAAAACATCAAGGTCAGCCAACCTATGAAGCCTCCAGGGGAACCATCTCTCACACACGTCTTCCTCTGACCTCTCACAGAACATCCGAGCAGTGTGTGTGAGGCAAAAAGCAAACCCAACTTGTCGCTTCCCAGCCTCAGCCCTTCTGCTCATTCTCCTTTCCCAGATCCGTGAGACCAACAAGATTTAAGATCTTTATTCCCATCCACAGACTCCCAAACCCACAAAACACCGGCCTAGAGCTAACGCTCCATGTTACACTGCAGGAACCTGGTACTTTTCCAGGGTCAATGGGGATCTGCATCACGCCACCAGGTGACGGCATCAGCCTTCCTGGACTGCACATGTGTTTACTGCAAGAAGAAATAGAAAATCCTCCACACTCGAGCCCTTCCAGTTGGCCGGTCTACTCCTTGCTTGTACTTTCATCTTTACTGTGAAGCAACCTTGTTAAAAAATTTATTTTTCAGGTGCCACCACAGATAAATCAGCCTTTTGATCAGGGAGAAAGCATACACGAAATTAAGAAAGGACACATTTTCCTTTCTCTGGGAAGGTTTTGGGGATGTCAGTCACTGTAAAAATCTTTTCTTGGGAATGTTGTCCACATCTGCAAACTGTTCCTGTAAGGTCCACGCAGAAATACATTTAAGCTTTGCTCCATGATCGGCAATCTTTTCTGGAAAATGCCAACCCTGGCCTCCTCGGCTGAACTATAAAGTCACATTGCTTTCTTTTCTTCTATGACAGGACAGAAGGAAGTGATTCACACACCTGAATTCCCTAAAAATGGAAAATTTCTCACAGAAGGGTGTTTTGATAGCTTTCCTTTCTTTCAAAGTCACGATGTCCATGTGAGCGTTAGGGCTCCTCATGCAGCAAAGAAAGAAAACTTTAGGTAGGGCAATGATCATGTGGCTCATCGCTTATTAAAATGAGTTCCGCCTGTTCACGTCTTTCCTTTTCCACGCTTGATTAGAAGCAAGCACATTTGTAAATCATGATGTAGATGGAACGAACTTATAGTTTCTGCAGAAGACACTATCGTGCCTGTTACTACGAGTTAGCTGTATAATGTTGTCCAAGCCCCTCAACCTCTCTCAGACCTAGACGAGGGGGGCCCTTGTCCTGGGTCACACACTTTACAGGGCTCTGCACAGGACGAACCTCAAAATGCACTTTTTTTCTTTTTTTTTTTCTTTTCGATCTTATAGGGAGGTTTTGTCTTTGTTTAGTAACTGCCTGAGCCAATGGGAGGGGCTCATTAGCTGAACTTGGCCCCTGAGTCAAACGATGCTGAGCTGAGAGCACATGAGAAGAGGAACCACGCAACCTCTGCCCTTGGAAATAAGGGCAAATAGTGTCTCTAGATATACTGGATTCCCCAGAGAACTCTGCTCAGAGGCTGTCGTCTGCGAGGCACTTAGAACCTTCTAGAAGGCTGAGTTAGACAAGTGTGGCCTAGAGGTGGAGAACGGGCCCAACCCACCTCCCTGGGGAGCTTAGGCAGGTCATCCCCATTTTGGATGAGTCCAGGGAGCCTGGGCCTGGGTCCTGCTGCCTGCTACCTGCCCTGCCCCAGCAGACCCCTGTGCCACACAGGCTCACAGGCCACAGGGCCGCCCCTGAAGAGACTGAGGCTCCTGCAGCCTCCGGGCGCTGAGGAAGAACAGCTCAGCTGGACAGACCTCTAGCATTGTTGGGCATTTGCTCTGTGGGTCTCCAGTAGCACTCGCCCTGGCCCCACAAATGGTAGGGAAAGCCTATTTCTAGTTCCTTGTCTAAAAATAAGAGGACTCAACTAAATTACTCTACAGTTCAGTTCTACTCTAAAAAGTCATTATACTTTTCACTTAACTACCTTAAGGTAAAGCCAGGTAAAAATTGCAATTCAAGATGTCAGGAAAAAATATAATAAAATTTATTTTTCCAGAGTTATTCCAAGAAGAAATCTTTGAATGAATTGCAGCTCTGGCTTGCCCTTTCCTACCTCTCAGGTTGCATGCCCTATAAAAAGAATGTCATTAAGTAAAACTACGGTTTGAAATGCTTAGGGATACATACACACAAAATACCACAAATACCAGACTGTAAAATTCTCCATGTGGTATAAGAATCACAGTTTATCGCTCTCTAATGATCAATTGGCAATTAATATTTAACCACCTTCTTGCACTGAAAACCTTTTCTAAAATACACAAGAGGAAAAGACTATGTAGAGATTATTTCAATACTCAGCATTCAGACAATGACTTTAAACAAATAAACAAAAGCCAAGCCAAAAGGAGCCAAAAACTATAAATACCAAGGAGTATTTACTGTCATTACTCAGGAGCATTAACTTAAAAATACCTAGAGATGTCACTTGTGAAATATTAATCTGAATTTTAATTTTCTGACTTTTTATACTAATTACAAAGACAGATGTGCTTACCATTCACACTGCTCAAACTATAAGCACAGTATAAGCAACAGCCTTCCCCTTCTGATCAGAAGCAGAAAAAAATGTTTCTATATTATGTTGTATTCCCATATATCATGGAGCTGGCTGAAATATATCTCTGGCTACCGTAAATTATGAACACAGTTAAACAGAACCTCCCCCTCAAATGCAGAAAACAAGCACATAGCAATGAAATCTGGAATTATACATGATTTGAGTGTTTCTTCATAGTCCATTTTAATTGATTTATACAGACAGGAAAAAGGGGGAACATTAAACCTTTTACAAACCTTCCCAAGCTCTCCTAATTAGGCCAGTCCCACATAAAGAACTTCATAGTTTTAGAAAATCTGAGAGCAATGAAATTAAAACGAGATAAATTGGGGGGAAACACACATATTCCAACACCTGTTCTCAAATTCTGTGCTTTCAACAAAGGGGAAGTTATAGGTAATAGACACAGAGGGTTATGACTAGTTCCTCACTGGGCCACAAAATGGTATTTCTGAAATTTCTGTCCATATTTTACCTTTAAGAAGAAAATCTGTGAAACAAGCCAAAATCATCAAAGAGCTAGAAAAAGCCATGCTTGGCATAAGAAGTTTATTTAACTGAACATTAACTGAATCTTGTAAAGTAACCAATCTCTGTCAGGACTTAAGGTATTAGTTAAAAAATAAAATAAAATAAAAGCATTTAAATCTTTATTTAAAATGTTCTAAAAATCTTTCTGGCTGGTAAGTGGCTGAATAAATGTAAAGGCTAAATTATCTAAAGTAAATTATCCTGTTCTAGAAAATATTTAAGGCAGTGCTAAAGCATCCACCATATTTCTTCTGAATCTAAGCCACTATTGATTGTAAGGCACATTTTAATTTATATCTGCCAAGAAAGAAAAATCTTGTAATAATAATACCATCAACTATGAAGAGAGCTTCCCAATTTCAGAGACATCAAAATGTGTTTTTAAAAAATTAAATATGCAAACCACATACAACTATGATATTTGAAAAAGCTAGAATGAACATTTATATACAATGACCATTTGGCAAAAACATATAGAATAAATGAAAGAAAATGAATGACTTTACAAGCAACTTTCTTGGTAAAAAGTGGAATGAAAACAATTCCTATACAAGTGATCACAGAGGAACAGATAGCTCCCCTTCATCAAGCCTCCCCCCTACTACTCTGGCTCAGCTGTCTTTCCCACATCAGAATACCTGCAATGATGGCAGTAAAAAGCACACACCCAAACACTAATTTTATATGCATACACATAACCACATATATACACACTCACCCACACTCAAGAGCAGGGGCTCAACAAAGGATAACACGCACCAATCCCAGGGCTGTCGGTTTTATAAATGAAGTTTTAGTTGAACACGGTCATACTCATTTATTTATGTATTGTTTATGACTGCTTCTATCAAGCTACAGTGGCAGTAATGAATAACTGCCACCAACTAAGTGGCCCGCAAAGCCTGAAATATTACCCGGCCCTTTAAGTAAACGTTTGTAGAGCCATGCACTAGAACAGAGCATAAGGCCCTAGGGGGCAGGGGCCATATTATAAATTGGTCTTACTCTTCCAGTAGCATCCGGCAGCACGTGAAAAGCAGTTAATGTTTGCTTGTTGGTAGATTTTAGTCATCTAAGAGCACCACACTTCTCAGGCAAGCTGAAAGGCCTTGTGACACAACACCTTATATCACATGTATCTTTATTCCAGCTCATTTCCATTTCTAGAGGCGGCTCTTTACCCTTCATTTTTACCTTTCTTTTTGCAAGTTAAGATTTAGTATATAAGTCAGTCCCACACTGGCTGTACGACTAATGCAGAGACTAACTCCATCTATGTCCCTGATTAAGTTCACTGAGTAGACCCTTTGAGGACCATCAATTATCTTTCACACACAAATAATATACAACAATGAAGCATTAGCCACCTAACAGTAATTCAAGGCATCAATTATTTCCACAGTCAGGCATGCTGTCTGTGCTGTTCTAGATAAGGAGCAGTCAAAAAGAATCAGACACAGCCCCCACCCTCAAGGAGCTAAGAGCTCACTTAGACTTAATCTCCTTAGAGCCATTTCAAAGTAAACACATAGTAAATAGCATGACAGTGAACAGAACCTCAAGTTGATGACAAGGGGAAGGTCCACTAAGTTGTTCAATCAGGACTTTCAAGGACGTACTGTGTGCAAAGGCCCTGGGGCAGATGGGAGGATGTACAGTCCTGGCTCCTTACCTTGAGCTGTATACAACACAGGGACAGGGTATTGTTGTGGCCAGCTCTAACAAAAGACACAACGAAGAAGAATGCACTCCTCACAATACTCCATTTTAAAGATGGGGAAATAAATACTCAGGAAAGATAAGTGTCTTCTCTAAGGCCACGCTGCTACTAAGTGGCAGAACCATTTACTGAACCCGAGGCCACTGATGTCAGACCCTTACCTGGGAACTACGATACCATTTTGCCTTTCTGAAAACGGACAAAATTGAAACAAGTAGACCAGATACACTGTCTCCATGTCTTCTCTATTTTGTGACCTGGCACACATTTAAGGACAAATTGCTTGCACAGTAGGGCTCTCACATCTTCTCAGGAGTAAAATTCAACTATTTTACAACTGGTGTGGCTCGGGCATGAACCAATACAATGGACAATACAATAAATGGCCCATGAGTACAACCAGCCACCTATTGCCAGCAGACTGAATGTGAGATCTGCATTTTCCTCAACTGAAGTTTCGTTTTGCCGAAGCAGGCACGACCTTGTGGAAAGCACACATCCACTGAGCACCTGCAAGGCACAAACCCAAAACGGGCATGAGTTCTAAAAAAAGTAAGAGACGACACCTTTGCTTTTAAGAAATTCAAAATCTAGGGAAGCCGGGATGGCTCAGTGGGTTAAGTGCTCACTTTGCAGCCCCGGGGAATGAGGATCGAATCCCAGCCCCGGCCCGTGCGGACCCATATGCTGAACTGGGGAGTGCCCCCGGTTCAGTTCTCACCGGGGCAAGACCCTGGCCCAGTTCCTGCCCTGTGCAGCCCAAGCCCACCTGTGGAATGAAACTATGTGGAAAAACAAATGACGTGCAACTATGGAGACTGTTCTGGGCCCTCCCCATTCTCTCTGTCTCTGACTCTGTATCTATCTCTCTCACTGTCAAAAACAATAAATAAATCTTAAAAAAAAAAAAAGAAAGAAATTCAAAATCTCATGAGGCAATAAAATGTCTTAGGAAGAATTACAGCTCATCACACAGCAATAACTCATGTCAACCAAAGGTAAGGAGACTGCATCAAAAGTGTGAATTACAGATTATTTTTCTTACAAACAATTTTTAAAAGCACGTAATCAATCAGATTAATAAAATGTTGTGGATCAACAGTCCTTAAGTTTATCTGCTGTATGTCACAATGACTTGACATTCACCTATCCATTTGTTTATGCTGAACAGGGTTTTCTATTATAGTCGAAAGCTATTTTGCTCTTTAATAGGATATGCATTTCCCTTGTGAGCTAATGTAATCTATTAATTTGCTTTGCAAAGGCTAACTTTTGCCCCACCCATACAAGCTGGTGTAAATTGGAAATGAGTGGGTTATGAATTCATTAAGCTTTTCCTTGAGAAATAACTGACCTCCCGACTATGGAAGCTCATCAGGAATAAAGTGGGGTGGGGCTGGGGAGTCTCAGCCAGCTTTGTCTTACACAGTAGAACCGCCTCGGCTTCCTTTGCAGTGATTCCGGTTTCATTCATCCGGAGTGGGACTTACATGTCTGGATTCTGAAGCTCCTCAGAGTGTTGAATGAGCCCCAGGGCTGAGAATAACTTGGGTAATAAAATGTCAGTGTGTAACAGGTATCAGAAGCCCCAGGGCACAGCCCAGTGCACACTATAGACTCTTGTACCCCACAATCATTCAGCTCCTCTATCAGCTCCTACTCTATAACCTTAAGCAGGTCCTTCTGCCCTCTGATCTTTGGCTTCTTCATCTGTACAACGAAGATGCTCAGTGGAGTAAATGAGAAAACTCGTGGAAAGCGCTCAGAGCTCCATAGATTTTAATAATTACTATAGGCTTTCCAGAAGAGGTGACTTTTGAGTTGAGCCTTGGTCTTGATAGTAAAAATAAACCTCCATAACTCTGTTTAATAATTTTTCATTCCCACCAATTAATTTCTTTAAATGGGGGGAGGGGAGGCGGTTATTCACAAAATTCAATGATAAGCTCTATGGACTTCCTGTTCATAATTAACATAACTAACATGCAAGTCAAATAGCAAACTCTGCATTTGCCTGCCCAGCATCCAGAACCCAACGGATGTGTGACTCCGCCACTTGAATCCTTGAGGCAAAGCAGCCCTGACTGCTACGCAAAGATCCGTTTTCATCTACATGCTCCTTTGTAATCCTGCAAACACAATAAAGTAAGTTCTAGGTGGAGCTGAATTTTTACAGTATTTGTTAGAAACCTCCAAAATAATTTATAACGGAAATTCTGAGATGTCCTTCACTCTGGAGGATATTGGTCCTAAGCCGAATGACAGAACATGTGTTCATGGGCACACACCACTGTATGTATGCAATACACAGACACAAAAAAGGGCTCCTTTCACTTAACTCAAATTTATTCAGACCAGTTTTATGTTATTTATTTTCATGAGTTTTAGACAAGATCTTTTTTAGCACATTACAGAGGCCTGGAGGGGCTCTCTGCAAAAAAGACAAAGCCAAGCACTGTTAATGCAAAGTATAGTAACTCAGTGTTTTGAGAAACACAGCCAAACATATTTGAATATGAAACCATCAGGCCAAGAAATCTTGGTGTCTAGAGCTCAGAGCAAAATTGGCAGCTGAGTTCTCATTATCAGGAGATTTCTTGCTACCTTGTGGCCCCTTGGCCTGGCCTGCCTCAACTTTACAAAGATTCATATGCACATTCCACAATAGTTTTAGGACAGACTATTTCATATCATTTCTGTGGTGGTAAAACACAGGTCTCAAGAGACCAGATCTGAGTCTTTGCTGGGCCATTGTGTGACATTACTTAACCTTAACCTATCTAACCCTGAGTCTGTCCATCTGAAAACGCCATAAAAATAGCATCTGTTCTCATCAGGATGCTGTGAAAAATAAAGGAGCTAATACATGTAAACTGTTTGGCACAGTGCCTGGGATAATGAGTACTCAACACATATTAACTATAATGATTATTATTATCTGTTTTATCTGATAGTTCCATTAGAAACCACACTCACAAAACCTGCATCAAGTATCTCAGATAGTCTCACAAAGTAAGAATGCAACAGACATTGGTTTTATACTTTACCATGCTAAAAATCTAAGGCCCCAGGATAAACTAAAAACTAGGGCTTGTGCCATGCTGAACATTATGGAGGAAAAAGCTAGAAGAAAACACATAAGCACAACAATTAAAGCCAGAAATGCAGCAGATCTGGTAATCATGCTAAGAAAATCATGATTCAGACAACTTACCTTTAGGAAGTATGAGAATGTTAACGTCCTTGGGGTGCTATTTGGGCTTCAGAAAGAATCTTTTACTAGAATAAGATTTAAGAGGCTTTACAAAGGTTTTATCTTCAAAAGGTAGCATTGAAAGAGCAAGATGAGACTCCAGTAACAGTTTGGCTTCTCACTTCCCTCCCCCTAAAAACATACACACATATTTCAGGTAATTCAGGAAGCTGTTCAGGGAGCCTTCTCATTATATTTTTTAAAGTTCTCCTTCCACACATTTCTAATAGGTAAACATCCTTCCGTTGAACAAACCCGAAGCATGACTATTCCTAAGGAAAGTTGCCTTCATTTTCCAAAACTCCTGGGCTCACTTAAACCAATGTGTGAAATTCCAGGAACTCCAGGCAGCAGGTAGGGGGCTGCTCAAGTGCTGAAGCTTACAACAGTGAGACCCAGTGAAGGACAGACAAACTGACTAACCCACAGGCCAGCAAAATCTTAATGTATAGTAGCAAATTATTTTTAATAAAGAGCCAATCAAAAATTTACTAGAACATGAAGGAGACTTTAAGAGACCACTTTACACATCCTGCCTGGAGAGTGAGACCTTCTGAAGGTGCATACCACCAAATGTAACAATATTTCAGTGATCCCTAACAAAACTGTACACATGGAATGGCTGAAGACACTTCTTACCATCACAGAAACTAAAGAAGGTTCACCAATGCCACCAGATTCTCTCAAAGCCTCACAGTTCAACATCTCAAGCTCATCAATAGAACAATCCAAAAGTGCAATTAAATTGTGTCTGGCTAAAGTCTAAAGTGAAACATGAAAAAAAATAAGACATACTAGTATTGTCCAAACAGTACTTTTGAAAATGAAATATACTATTTCAATCTTGGATGACATTTATCCCTATAGTTGGCTCAACTGCTTTAAGTGGCTTGTAAAATGTTACCAGAATGGCCTTAAAATCGATTTAATAACTGATCTGCACTCTCCCGGTGCACAGGAAAAGCAAGGTCCAAAAATGTCCAAAGAGAAACCAATCAAAAATAAAAAGTAAATCTCATTCAAGGGTGCCATCTAGTGGGAAACTCAGGTGGCTGTAATGTTGCTAAGCAACTTTTGGATAGCATGTTTAAAGCCCTAGAATCTTGAGAATCTGAAAAAAACTTAGTTCAGTATTTCCCCAAATCCACTCCTTGCTAACAGGATTCTGTCATCAAATCCATGAAGGTATGGTGGGTGAGACACAGTGGGGAATCCATCTTTACTACAGAGTATCTCACAGCCTAGAATATGCTCACACACATTGGGAATTGCCAAAGTGGGGTGGCATTTGTCACAGGTATTTGATGAGGACAACTCTTTACTCGTAGATACTTCTAAAGTCCTCCCTGAGCACTGGAGCATCTCGAAACAACGTTTAGGAAATGCTGATCTAATCTGCCTCCTGCCTCCACATTTTATCCACAGGGTCTCTAGCAATTTGAGTAACTTGTCCTGATTCCCAGTACTACCTGTAGTCTATCAAGCCCCACAGCAGGTCTGTATTTGTAACCTGAGGGGTGACTGTAGGTGACCTGACCAAGGTCTGCTACAAGACACTCTCTCTCCTTTGTCCCTCTTCTCTAGTACTAAAATTACACTGTGGAAAGTCTGGAGGCTTCATTTTAAGTGCTTGTTAAGCTAGAAGGACATCCTATTGCACTTAGATTAAAATGCTGATCTAAAAGTTTACTACTCCTCTTTCAAGTTCTAATGGTTATCATCTTTGTAATTGGCTACAAATTAATGTTAATGTTATATGTCAACATGGGTGTGCACCTCTACAAATTTTATTAATTTTAAAGTTATATTTTTAGAAAAACAGAATTTAAGAGTGTATGAAAGTTATTTCTGATGCCTCCCATACATGTCCCACTTGAGTGTAAGCTGGAAGAACAAACCACAACACTTAATAGTAATTATGCAGATTTTTTTTTAATCCAAGAATCATGGACTAAAATAATGAGGTTGACAAACAACAGGTCTTACATGCCTCCCCTACCTCCTTCAACTACAGCTAATATTACGTAGAATAATAAACAACAGAATTATAAAAGCAGCTTCCAACCTACTGCTACAAATTATCCTGAAAAGCTGAAAAATCTTCTCATTTGGTTGTGTAATAAGACATTCCGAGGAACCTACGAAGAGCGAACCACACAGCTCCCTCTGGACACCTCTGCTCAGGTGGTGATAGCTAAGGGACCTGTTTGTCACTGCTATGCCCTCCAAGCTGGCAACTCTATGAATGAACCGCATGTTCACAAACTCTGACTCCACAGCCGCTCGCTTCCCTTGAGACTGAAAAATGGGACCATGATAACTTGAATGAAGATTAAAGAATAAACACAAGTAATAAAGTAGGTTGTTTGGTACATTTTTAAATCATTTGAATGGCTATGTAATATTCTCTCACTCCTAGTTTCATATTCGGAATATTTAAGTTTGATCTTATTTAAAAGAATTTTCCATTATTTAAAAAATAATTTCATTCAGTGGTTACCAGAGGGAAAGGGGGGAAAGGTATAAAGGAGAAGGGAGAGAGATTCAAATACATGGTGATTGAGGAAAAAAACTGACTCTGGGTGGTGAGCCCACAATGCAACACACAGACAATGTCTTGTAGAATTGTACACCTGGAACCTATGTAAGTTTTCTCATCAATGTCACCCCAATAAATTAAATTTTTTTTAATAATAATTTAAGTTTTCTCTTTATTTAAAAATAAAGGTGGGGGGTTGCTCTCAACATCGTTTGACACAAAAATTTTCTGTGGTAAGAATTATCTCAAGGCTAGATTCCAGATTTACCGGTATTACGGAATCAAAGGTGAAGACTCATTTATGTGGACAAGCTCTTTTCCCTGCCGATGTGGTTGTCCCACTTTGCACCAATTAGAGGGTTCTCGGCTCTTCTTCTAAATGGGAGGCTTGAGAGAGGACTGTGGATGTGCTGACCCTTCGGCATAGTCCAGGGCAAGCACGCACAGCAACTGAAAAGCTCTGGAAATGCTCACATGTTTGCACACACACTCTGACCTCAGTGAAAAGAACCCCCTCCCATGTGTGAGAAGCAAATTCTAAAGATTCTCAAAATTCTAAAATCATCACTTTTCCAAAGGACATGTGCTTCCTGTAGGTCATTTTAAAAAATAAATAAATAAATAAAATCTCTGAATTAGGTGCCCCCAATGTCCAAGTATTAACAAGAGATTTAACATCTATTTATAGGATTGGTGTTTTAACCAGAATAGCAGAGACCCAAGTACAACGTGAAAACCAGACAAAAGTATTGTCACTAAGTGTAAAGGATCAGAAGAGGGCTGGTGACCAAGTACGAAGCTGGCACAGTGTTGTGCTCATGAGTTGGGTGTAATTTCTTTAGCTCTGCCCTGGAAGGCTATCCATTTATTCTGCACATGGATCACATTAACACGGTGGGATGTCATCGAGTGATGCTAAGAGGCAGGAACTGATCTGAAATACTTTCTAGGCTTTTCCTATATCCCCTCACAACCCCCCACCCCACCCACTATACTCAGCCCAAGAGTTCACTTCCCTCAGGAGTTCCTCAACCACACATTTTCTTTCCCCTTCTACAACTCTTTTACTTTCTGAGTATTTTCTGACAGAAATATTTCCAAAGGCTTGGCTATGAGTTAGAATGCACAGCCCATAAAAGACAGCTAATTCATGAAGATCAGCTCTGGTTTATTTTTCTCTCCTTACCTGGCTTAGAAAAGGATTCCCAACATACCAACTGGTCAGTTGATGCTGCTACACATCCTCTTCGGAAAAAAAATGGAGTGATGATGCTTAAGTGCTTAATGGTTCTGGGACTTTTGAGAAGTGCTTAATTAACCAGTTTCCATATCTGTGTAACAGGAATAGTAATTCTCCACCTCACAGGGACACTATGAGGATCAAATGAGATCATACATGTGGAATCTTTGGAATGAAGCAAGTGTTTCCCAAACCCACCCCTTCTAGATGACCTCTGGTCACTGCATTCGTATGTGCAAATTGCACTTGTTCCATCAATAAATTCCACCCTCCCTGATCTAACACCCTGAAAATTCATTCACACACATGCGCCCCAAGTTTCTGCCCACGTAAATTGGCAAAACCTTGCAATTCTTTTGGCATATAATATACCTTAATGCATCATGGTTTAAATTTTTCATCAGGCATGGCCAGCTTGACAATTACCTGCAATTTAGGTAACACCCTAAACTAAAGCAAATACCCTCACCCTTGTCGTCCCCACCCTAAGGTTCTATTTCCCACCCTGAGTAACTCTTGCAACTCACATTTAGATTTTCACTTAAATCACAAAAGTCAAAACATTTCAGGAAATCAGCTAAGAGGCCATTTTTTCATGGCATTCAAAGCCAAATTAATGTGCTGACACTTTAAGTTGACGATTGGGCACATTTTGCTTTTCAGCCATTGCCCTATGAGTGGATTTCACACTCTTCATCAACTCTAGTCATATCTTCCTTTTTACATCTCATTGTACCACAGAAAGAGGTTTAGAGTCTTTACCTATAAAAAGGGGAAATGGGCTGCCAAACACTTAATTTCCAGCAAGTTAGTAATGACAGAGGTCCATCTTGGCTTCCGAATTCCCATCCAGAATTTAATTTAGTTGGAGACATTGTGTCACCGTTACAACCACTTCAGCTCACAATGAATATATGTAATTAAACGACCTCAGAGAGACCCTCTCTCTGTTCTAAATGCCTTCCTGCACTGTCAGATCAGTAGCTTGGACAGTACTTTTCAAGTAGAACAATCCCTTCTTTTGCATATCTAGTCATATGCAGAAGTTTAACAGCGCAAAAGGGCAGCTGCGTTATGAAAAGGAAGAGGGGCCTGGATGCCTTGCCATGCTAGGTCTCACCCCCCAGCCTGCCTCACGGAACTCCCGGATTCCTCAGAGCCTCTTTAAAAGCCACTGCCTCACATAATCTAAACCAGGGGTCAGCAAGCTTTGCCTGTAAAGAGCCAGATAGTATGCATTTTCAGCTTTGCAGGCCATATGGTCTCTGTTGTAACTACTCAGCTCTGCTCTTATAACATGAAAGCAGCCAGAGACAATATGTAAACCAAGCTTGTCCAACCCACGGCCTGCACCCAGGACAGCTTTGAATGCAGCCCAACACAAATTCGTAAACTTTCTTAAAACATTGTAAGATTTTTTTGTGATTTTTTTTTTTTTTTAGAGCATCAGCTATTGTTAGTGTTAGCATATTTTATTCACGTGTAGCCCAAGATAATTCTTCTTCCAATGTGGCCCAGGGAAGCCAAAAGGTTGGACACTCCTGATATAAATGAATGATTATGGCTGCCCCCTAATAAAACTTTATCTAATAAAAAGTGACCTACTAAATTTGGCCAGTGGGCTGTAGTTTGCTGATCCTGAATTAACTAGTAACATATCTTTATATTGTCTCTTGTTTCACAGGATATTTAAGATGGAAAAAAAGAATATATTACATAAATCATCAAAAACTCTACTTTGCACATCTTGCACTTTGATTTATTTTCATTTTGCCCACAATATTTGCCAATGGCATTAAAACATGAAAATTGCATCTCATTCATTCACTGGGTGGCTGTTTCAGACCTTAAAACTGTGTTTGATTCTATAAATCATGATCATCTCAAATGTAATCTTTCACACATACTGAATTTTAATTCTTGGAAGGTGCATGTTCTCCATAATTCTACAGATTGACCCCCCCATCCTTTCAAAAAAATTATATCTCATAAGAATCACATAAAATTAGATTTTACCCATCCTCTCTTGTGTGTAAATAGATGATACTATGAAAAAAGATCAGAGTCAAAAGAGTTTCATTATAATAAGCATTATACAAGAGTAGGCAGGAACGTCATGGGTATAGGGGGAGAAACTTGGATTTTGGAGTAATTTTTTACATAATATCCTAGACATTACTTAGAATATTTTATTTATATATATTTATGTTATGCATGTATGATAGATGATATGAGATATGATATGATATGTGATAGATATGATATGGTATGTGATATATGTAATATGATCTGTAATATGATACTGGACACCATTCTAACAACAACTAGGCAGAACCCCTGCCCTAAAGGATAATGGAAAGTGCGGCCCAGAAGCAACATCTGTTGCATGTGGTTATTCCCAGCAAGCCAGGCCTCAGTGGAACAAGGATGAAAACTGCCCCAAGTGAGGCCCTCTCCCAGGTTCCAGTTGGAGCTATAAAAGGTAAATGCCAAGAGCTCTGGCTGGCTAATTTTATTCCAGATGCAGCACAGGTGAAGCCTGTGCTGAGAGAAGCTGGAACATTCTGGGGTTCAGCCCTCCCTCAGGGCCAGCAGCTCAGCACTTGGATTCCACAAGCTTCCCTTGCAGTAAAGATGACTTGACTAATGGGGCTAGTGGGGGTTTCTTGCAACCAGAGTCTTCCCTTCCACAGACACTGCCCTACTCCCGCTCTCACGCCCCACTCCTAGCCACACCTCTGTCTTGTCCAGAAAGAAAGCAAATTTGTTCCATCAGTCTGTTTGGTTGCGACTGGGCAGAGCAAGCTCTATGAGGATGCTGTGGGGGACCTTCCAGAAACCACTCTGCTCCCCTAAGTCCTGGGACTTTCTACCACTGCCAAACACTTCCTTATGGGAAGTAGATGTAAATAACAGATTTTTCACAAAAGTTTAGTGAAAAGCTTACCAAATAAGGTAAAAGATTGAATGAGATGTCGCTAAGGACCCTTCATTTATGCATCAAGTGAAACAATTAAACAAGAGAACATCCCCCCACCCACCCCCATAATAGCGACCTCTGCTGGGTGGCTCCCAGAGGCTCAGCTGCAACCTCAGCCTCCTATCATCACCCTGAAGCTACGTGAGCCAGGCCAGCTCTGGGGCCCAGCACTGCTCACACAGTGGAAGCATCCTTCCTCCAGGCAAAGTGGAGATGGCAGACCAAGAATTGGGCTCTGATCCTCAGACTCCAGAGCCTGCATTATTAACCACTATGCTCTACCTCTTCCCACCTCTGACACCCTCACCTCCCTCACTGTCCAGTCCATCCCCATCTCACTTCAGATCAAGCTCCCTTAGGGACAGTTATTAGTTCCTTGCTCAAATCCAGCAGTAGTACCCCGTTCCCAGGCCAACTGCAGAATCCCAATTTGATCATGTCCCACTCTTTCATAAAACCCTTTAGTGGTTTTCTAGAGTCTAGAATAAAGTCTTGACTGCTCACCATGTTCTATCACATCTCACAAAGTATCTCTCCAATGTTCCTCTCCAACCTCACGAAATCCTCTCTCCCTGTTGTCCACTCTCTTATACTTGGAGGTATCACAGACCTGTGCTGTCCAATATGGTAGCCACCAGCCAGATGTGGCTCATTAAATTCAGTCCCGTGGTTGCATTAGCCACATTCCAAGAGCTCAAAGTCACATGTGACTATGGCTTCCATATTGAATGGCACAGCTCTGGACTTCCCTTGGTTCTTATGGACCCAGCTCTCTACTGCCTCCAGCCTTTATAAAGCTACTCCCTTTGCCTGCACTGTGTCACTCCCCTCCCCTTTCCAGAACTGTCCTTGAATTCCTATTGATCCTTCAAGTCTCACTTTACACACCACTGGTCCAGAGAAGCCTTCTTTGCCCTCTGTGACTAGGTCAAGTAACTGTTAAACATTCCAAGGCATATTTATAATTAAAATGATTTAACTATATACTATAATCTGTTGTTTCCTATAAGGATCAGCACTATCTTATGAACAGCTTTATCTACAGTCCGTGATGGGCAGCTGATAAAGACTTGTTCAAACCTGCCCCCTTTCAAGTGCCACTTCTTACAGGACTTCCCAGCCTTTAGTGGAAATCATTCATTCTTCGCACCTTTCATAGACTATATTTGACATCACTATTCTTCAAGTGTGCATCTCTTCCTCCTGCCCCCTGCTGTGTGGATAAAAGGGCATGTCTGACACATCATGCACTCAGTGAAGGTAAGATAGTGGGGAACCACTGGATCGCAGACAGAGAACGCAGAAAGAACCATCAACAAGTGGCCATTTGTTGAGCTGGGATGATTCACAAGGATGATGGCAGCAAAGGACTTCAAAAGAGAACTATCTGAATAACAACAGATTAAGGCGGCTGCTGGGAAACCTAAAGAAGCTCTCCAGTATATTTTTTGGCGAAAATGGTAGTGCAAAGGTTGCACATTGAGTGAAAGATGGTGCATCATACTAGCTGTCAATTTTATCAGAAACATATGCCCAAAGAAAAATTGATCTTTGAGTTTCATTCCTTATCCTTTCTAAAAATGAGTACATAGTTATAGTTATACTTTCCAACTACAATTTGTTAAATG
Organism: Craseonycteris thonglongyai; assembly: GCA_004027555.1. Lineage (NCBI taxonomy): Eukaryota > Metazoa > Chordata > Mammalia > Chiroptera > Craseonycteridae > Craseonycteris > Craseonycteris thonglongyai. The sequence goes on along the minus strand of PVKE010001648.1, from coordinate 33,560 downwards.
TAAGATCTGAACATTTATTTTATACCATTTAACTTCACTTGCAAAATGAGCATCCAATGTAAACTTACTAACTTTACTGTCATATTTATACAAATTTTGATCCCCAATTTTGGTCCCAATTTGGTTCCAATATGAATACCCTTAAGAAAGAACTCCTTCCTGGGAATATAGTCTAATTCTCTGTAACATATTAACATTCCCAGGAGTGTCATTTCTTTGGTCTCACATTGTGCTACAGAATGCCTCACAGCCACAGGCTAATTTCCCCAACACAGATTTATCCTCTTACTACCCATATGGAGACTGACCAGAGGTGTTTTCAGAATAAGAAGATATGCAGGAGCAATAAGAGAACTACAACAATACTAGCCCATTTCCATTCATTTTATGCCCTTTCAGGTGAAAGACACTTTAACCTTTTACTCTCAGTCTTATGTAATTTATAAGATATTATAGCAACTTAAGTTCAAATGATTTTTATTTTCAGTCCATTCAATCAGCTTTTGATTTTCTTAATGACTCAGAAATACAATATGAGATTTCTAGTACACATATTAGTTCTAGAGCTCCTTACACACTCATAGAAAGTAAAATTTTGAGAAATTTTTAGGTCAGAATAATATATAATTATTAGTTTGTAATGCACTTTTAATTGGTCATATTATTTTAAATCTAACTAGTATAAGTGACTTGACTTTCCCAATTACTCCCCAGCAAGTCTAATTATTTTCTAATTTCAATCAAACACTAGAAGAGCAAAACAGACAGGTTAACGGTTTGGTAAACTTTATTCTGGTGATCTAATAAAACAGGCTAAGGGAAACATATTGCTTTCAAAGTTCTAATTTTTCATCCACCTTCTGTCAAATTTTTTCATGTCAGCTGACATCCTCATGGTGGCTTCTCCAAATTTGGTTACTTAATGGGATGCCATTTCTATTTTCTAGTTACATCCAGTTTGGCTGAGGTTAAAGACATAAATAGGAGGTTAAATTACAAATGATTTTTAAAATTTCCAAATCCATCATTAGAAAGAAAACAAAGGAAATGTCATAAATACCAGTACTTTGGCTAACATTATAAACATGCAAGAAACAAACAGCTTGAATAAAATTCTATTACATGTTCAGTGTAAGAAAGGGTAACTGAAAAGAACTTAAGAGTTCCCAGCACCATCATGACTAAAAGGAAGTGAAGCCCCGTTAACATTCTGAGGCATGAGATCCTTCCTGGTCCTGATCTTGAATTCTTCACAAGCTTTATGTCAGCACTGCAGAACCCAAAGGGGATATCTCAACACACTGGCACCACAGTGGCCTAGAAGCCCTATCTGAGACTATCCAAGCTCTACACATTAAGACAAACTCAACTTACTCATAGGTGAGTGAGCGCAGACCTTCATAACTTTATACGATTCTGACAAATTTAGTAATCTGATCCCCAGTCTACAGTGAATTGGCCATAAAAGGTTAAAATATGAGACAAGTGCTGGAGACCCCAATATTGTCAACAATGATGGGTGATCTCTAGCAGCAGAGGAGAAACCAGGGGGAGGGAAGGGGGAGAAAACACCAAAAGTAGACATTGGGAGATAATCTGAGACCTCTTAGAGGCAAGTAATCCTATATTCCTAACACCATCCAAAGGCACCCACCCCTTCAATGGAAAAGACAACAGACACTACTAATCTTGAAACTCAGCTCTGAAGAAAGGATTCCAATCTGCTCAGGACACAGTCTGTGTAAGAAAGCCAGAAAGTATTCAAAAAGCTGTAATGTATAAAGATTTCCCTCAAAGTGGTTAATCATTTTTGAGAGTGTTGACACGTAAAGAGCAAGGCTCAGGTCACTTGGGGAGCTGTCTTATAAGGACAGCTCCTATCTCCCACACCGTCACTTGATGAAGCACTGACTACGGACACTCCACATTGGAAGCCGTTCCAAGGACAGCATTCCAAAGTCAGCTATAACAACACACAGCCAATGTCCTGAAGACACAGTGTCTCCGCCTCACATCAAAACTACATGAAGAGGGAAAAACCAGACACTGCCCCCCACCCACCCCAAAAAACATGTGACAAGATAGGAAAATTGTCAATGTTTTGGGGAAAAAAAAAAAAGAAGAAATTCCAAGTTTCCAATAAGTGCACAAGAGCACCTAAAAAAATTTTTTAAGACAAATCATTTTCATTTTTACACAAAAGGAATCAAATAAATTTCCCCTTGTACAACTGCCAGGCCCAGAGGCAGATCTTCCAACACAAGATGATTAAACCTAAAGAATTTCCTCAAGGAAGTAGACACTTCCAAGTAGCAAATTTCCATTTTAAAATAGGCATATTTATTGCTATTTTCTGCAGTACAACAGTGTGGCTGGTTATTAAGTATTAAATTTCAGTTTCTAAACTCCTGTAATGGAGGAAAAACAGTCCATATGTAGGGTGAGGTTGTGTGACAGTATGAACCCTCTATGCCCCACCACCCACCCACGCACCCCCTCAGGCACCAAATTATTAAATCCATGAACTTGGGGCAAAACGGGACTGAGACATCTGGCTGAAATGCAACCATCATGGCCAAACCTGCGATGCAGTAAATATGTTCCCTCTGTCATGGCAGGCTTTTTATGCATTTATTTATCATTTCTTCTGTACCTGCTTCTAGAAAGACCCTGAGGATCCTGCCTTATGAGCTGCCTAAGAGACTAGTCCTATACCTTCTTCACACATTTTCTGTACATCATGAAGCACTTTAATGGAAAAACCACACAGTCATTCAAACTGTCCAGAATCCACACAACAATTGCAAGGAGGATGAAGCAAGCCAGTAGACCTCACTTCATCCTTACTTTGTCTCTACCACGGTCTGCAGCAGTAGGGTGACCAACTCCTCCTGATGTGCCCAGTACTTTTCCAGTTTTTAAAGTGAAAGTCCCATGTCCTGGGATCCCCTTACTGCCAAGTAACTGCGACAGCTGGTCATCCTACACAGAGACAGTGACATTCACACATCCCTGTGGGCAGCGCCCAGAGATGTAGCTATTAAGCACAGTCCCTTGCTTGTCTTTTTAGCTCATGGACACATAACTGTGAGTGGAAGTCTGTCAGTCAAACCTGGGTTCAAATCCCATTCCCTCCACTCTGCAGCAGCATGAACTTAACCTCTCAAGGTCTCAGTTTCTACGACTATAAGATAAAGATAACAACACCTTCCTCAGGAAATCAAAAGAGAATGAAGTGAGATCATGGACCTAAGCAAGCTTTCTGTTACATAAGCTATCTAATTTGCACCTATTCTTTCTGTCGTTATTATTATATTATAATCATATAATGTTGGTTTAACACATTATTTGCAAATTCTATGACCTTAACTGCTATTAAGAATCAATTGTTGGGGAAAGCCGGGACGGCTCAGCGGGTTGAGCGCTCGCTTTGAGGCCACGAGGACCGAGGATCAAATCCCGGCTCCGGCCCAGGCAGGACCCACATGCTGAGCTGGGGAGTTCCCACAGTTCGGTTCTCTAGCTGTCTCTGTCTCTGTCTCTCTCTCTATCTGTCAAAAGTAAAATAGAAATAAATATGCACTGAAGATAAAATAATTACTCTCTATAAATATAAAAAGATATAAAAAAAAAAAAGAATCAATTGTTTCTCCCACACTTCACAACTTATGCTTGTTGAGAATTCTAGCACTAACACCATAAAAATGACATCACCAACACATACAAAAATCCAGGTGAGACCCTTCCTTGCAAACCAGTCAAAATAACCAATGTGGGCATATCCAAATGCAAGAACAATAACCCGAGATTTACCACTTGAATGAAAAAGGCGAGTCTCCCACCTGCCAGTAATAATAGCATTCGCTCCTTCCTGCCCTGCCCTTGAGAACTAGAGTCCTGTGTTATCTGCATCACCAATGCTGTTGCATCTAAACAGGTGGAGTTAACACATTTTCCCCTCCTCGGGGACTGTTCAGATGCAATTCCATATAAAACTGCAGACGACCTCAAGAAAGAAATGGAGGAAAAGTGGAATAACTACAAAAACACGTGTAACATGTATCAATCCAAGGTATGACACATGATAATGTGGAGTGCTTACATGACCAATGAAGTTATGTGAACAGCCTTCCAGTCCAAGAAGCAAAGTTCTGAAGAAGATCGTACACAAGATGTAGCCTCACACATAAAAGAGGTACCACATTCCCCATCTCTCTGGCTAAACTACCATGTTACCCATCTTCCTTCACAACATCAGCTAATCTTCAACCAGTCTAATCCAGTGAGCTTCTCCTGACTACTGTTTACTGGACTTAATGTTGAGAAACCTCTTCTCCTTTTGACATGATTTCTCCTTCATTTGGGAAGGATGGCAGCACACACACAACCATTAGCAATAGCTTCAAGATGAAAGTGATATTAAAGGACACCCCTTTTATGGAGGATTTTTTTTCATATTCATGAACTGCGGATATTGAACAAACTGTACCTTTCTCATGGCCCTCGGCAACATTGTAACTTCAAGGAAAATGACTTGTATGGTTTTCATACCCAAAATAGAAGCTCCCAAAGAAAGACCAGATGGCAGGGCTACAACTAGCCCGAACGATGTTCCTGTGCAAATCAGAAAAGGAGGCCCCTTCCTCAAGACATTTTTCCTCTGTCTGCCAGAAAACTGTTGCTATATAGTGAATTTGTCAGAACAAAGGGCTGTGTTGCCACCGTCTGACAACCTGTCATTATATATGCAAGTCTACAATGTGCACGATATATATATCTGGTGCCCCAGCAGTAAGCAGTAACCAATCGGCACGACTGGTACACTGGTTCTGGACAATGTCCCTCCATCTTCATAACATCACAGCACTTCGGATGAACAACTTGTAATTTGCCTAAGAATTGTTGGCACAGACCGATTCATATATGGCTGGTGTGAGTGTGTGATTGCATATATACGTATACCTATATTACATATAATTTTTAAGTGAATTTTGCAAAAAAAAAAGAGAATTGTCTATGTTAGGTTACATTACTGGCCCAAAGCCATGAGAACAGCTATTCTTGATATATCACGATGAACCATTTTAAAATACACACTTTCATACAAAGGCAGTATCATAGTCAGAGAAAGAGAAAAAGGGATTATTTTGAAGTCCTGAAACAATCAGTGTATTTCAAGGCAAAAATATTTATTTTTATCTTGCATAACTAAAAATTTTACCAATAGTCATAAAAAGAATGGCTCCATTTCAAAAACCACTTGGCAGCACAGGAATAAGATCTACCAGTGTGAGCTTCTTCACCCTTAAACAGTGTTACATTTAGCAGCCATCAACTTCACCTTTCCCACCTTTAGATCCTGGCCTCTCAATAAGACCACGAAGCGTTCGCAAGGCCCAGGATAATGGGTTTTCCAGAAATGAGATCCCAGTTTCCCAAGCACTGGGAAGTGCCAGACCACAAGAGCCACAGAGCTCACAGAAAGGAGATAATTCAAAAATACAATTTCGTAAACAAGCAGACTTTTTATGGCCCTCTCTACTCATGGAGCATTGACTCAGACACATTGTTTTTCCTCGACTTCTTATATCATCACTACAAGTAACTGAGTACAGCAGGGCCAAGGACAACAGTTTTCTAAAGAGAGGGAAGCAAACCAGCCCAGTGGAGAGACTAATAAGGGCCAGGTGCCCTTTTTGCTGCTTCAGCTGGATTTCCCCCTTTCTAATCTCACGGCACATAAGGTCTTCTCAGTCCCATTTTACAGAGGAGGAAGCTGAGCCTCAGAGAGGTTGAGCAACTGGCCCAAGTTCACACAGCCACTAGTGGGAAGCCCTGTCTGGCTCCCAAAGCTCTTGCCCTTCTGCTATACCACACGGCCCGGGGCAGAGCTTTAGGTCAGCACTTCTCCAATCATCCTGTACCCGCAGGTTCTCTGCAGATCCTGTGACTGTGAAGATTCTGACTCCAGAAGCCGGGCCAGAGCTGGGATGTTGCATTTCCAACAAGCTCCCAGAAGATCCAGGTAACCTGCTTGTTGCTGGACCACACTCTGCTGAGTGAGACTTTGGACTGGTAGTTCGCAAATAAGGGCAGTTTTGCCCCCTAGGGACATCTGCGGTGTCTGCAGACATTTTGATTGTCACAACTAGGACTGGTGATGCTACCGGACTTGTAGGCACAGATCAGTAATGTTGCTAAATATTCTACAACTCACAGGGCAGGCCCCCAACCCGAGCAAAGAATTATCCATACCAGAATGTCAACAGTGATACAGTTAAGACACACAGCGCTGGAGGCCCCAAGTTCATTCAAACTTGTTCCAAAGCTGATGTAATTGTGCAAACTTGCGCTGGCGTCAAAGGTAGCTCTACTCTCCTTAAAGCTTGATAGAAAATTTGATGCCATGCAACCAATGGCTAGAGTATGATAAAGTTAATTTCCTCACAAATATTCTGCCATTTTACTGAAGAAAATCAGATCAGCTGATTACAAAGAAGGGTTTCACCAACTGCCTGGAGCTTCTATAAGGTCTTTGTTTTCCTCACAATTTAAAATGCACAGGATAAGATTATTTTAGATGCAAATTTTATAATTTCCTGCTCTGGCTGCTCAGACAGCTACCCTGTTGACAAAGGTCGTACAAAACCATCGTTCAGTATTCAGCACAAGCTCCTGCTCCCTCCCAGCAACGTCACGCTGGGATGTTGGAGTACTTCGCTCCCAGCACCCATCGCTTCCGAAAACTCAGCACAGAAACCAGTCATCCATCTGGATCTTTAACGTTAACGATACCGAAGAACTCGTTCAATGTTACTGTTTTTCAGTGAACCATGCCTTATAGCAGTAAGAGAATCTTCACATGCTATATTGTTTGATTCTGCATTTCCCTAGGAAAACTACATTTGAATATAATTTGGGTAGTAAAGGGAGGGTTAAAATTTGACAGCTTTTGGGGGTGGGAGGAGCAGCCATCTAAGGAAAAACATCATACATGCTTAATGTGGCAGAACTCCCAGGCTAGATATGTCTTTCTGTCTTTTCTACCTTATCTAGCAAGGAACTTTTGCTCATCCCTAAGGACCCAGCCCAAGATCCCACCTTAACACATGCCAGGGTCTCTGTCATCTCAGTGTCCTTCTCAAACATAGTTTAGAGTTGAAGGCTCCACATAAAATGAGTGACTGACTGAATGAATGAATGAATGAATTCTCATCCTTGAACACACAGTTTTCTGGGGCCTCCCTCCTTGTAATATTTCCTTCTCGGGGTTTTTTCACTATTTCCTCCTTTGGGGGAGCTTTAAACCCTACCTCTTACAAATGGTTCCCAAACCTCTATCTCCAGCCCAGTTTTCTGCCCTGAAAGACAAGCCTCTATTTTCAATGTCAGCTTCATCTTCCCCTCCCCACACTCTGCCTCCTTCATAACTATCATAGGCTTTGTCAACAACCCCGTCACCAAAGCTGAAAACGCTGGCTTCTTTCTGATATCGCCACCCTCCTCACCTCTACCTTCTTAGCTGCCACACAACGTGGTTCCTATTTTAGGGCAGCGCCCTCTGCTCCTTTGCCATCTGTGCCCCCTCAGTGCCACCTCACAAGTGGGCTCCTAGACTAAGGGGTGGGTACAGGATGAAGGAGGCAGCCCGGGACCAGCTGTGCAGAGTGAGGGTCCATGAGAAGCCGTGTGACTCTGAGTGCTGCACTGGACCCCACCCCAGCTCTCTCCCACCCACAAAGGAGGAAGTGTAGGCTGATGGTGAGAAACACAGGCCCTGGGGCCACCCTGACTGTGACTCCCTGTAAGGCTTTGGGCAGGGAAATCCACTTCCCTGTGACCCCGTTTCTTTATTGTAACTGGGGAGACGAATCCACTTAATGACATTCTGAAGAAATTAGAGTGGACCCAGGATGGTGGATAGCTCAGGACGAACACCTGTGCCCCAACAAGTGACCTGTAAAATGCCACCAGGCAAGGTTTGGTTCTGAAGAGAAAAATCAGGGGTTTGTAACGTGGGAACATGGACTTGCTTTACAAGACCAACTGATGTCTCATCCCTTCCTCACCTTTCTTCAAAGAAGCGTAAGTAACGTTTGTTGAGCCAACCCCTATGAAAAGTGCAGGTAGATGAATAGATTTTGTAAGAGGCAAAGGAAACTGCTGATTAAAACTATACTAGGCCAGAAGGCTCCTATAAATTTCACTAGCATTCTTAGGTCTCTTGCAAAAGCTCAGAACTGCTATTTGGAATGTAACAACAAACACAATTAACCCCGTTATACAATGCAGATGAAAACACCAGGGGAAGAAAATGATTGAGGTTAAAAAATGGAAGAGAAAACAATCAACATATTAGGAGAAAGAATAAGATTTTAAATAAAGCCATAATAGAAACCAGATGAGAAACCTAAATAGAAAAGGAAAGATTCAAAGAAAACAGATCAGACAGAAGGAGAGGAACTGGGTGGGAAAAAATGACTAGAAGTTATTTTGACTTTCTACATAACAGTAGATGATACAATGGTTCTCATTTCTGAGGTCAAGTCCCCTGTGTGGTCTTAAGCAAGTTACTTAGCTTCCCTGATTAAGTAATGGAACCATGTCAGCACCTAACCTCACACAGTTGCTCTGAGGAGTGACTGAGTATAGCACTCAGCTCCATACCCACACCACACCAGAAAGGCTTCCATTTTAACACATTTATGCTATTAACAAACACTCCGCCAGGACCTCCCAAGATGATAAGCCATGAACCTTTTCCTATCCGTGTGATAACCCTCAGACAGACCTTGCCACACAGATTTCTTGGAAGGCAGCTGCTATGATTTCGGGAAATGTGATCATTTTAGACCGTTCTCCTTGAGTCCTCTATGCAAGAAGTAGCACATTTGTTGTCTGTAAGGCAACAAAGCAAGGGGCCAGCATGCAAAGATAACCACTGCCTAGAAAAGGGGAAAAGATAATGAGTCCTTCAAAAAAGATTTCACATCCGCTGGAGAAGCCTGTCATCAAGAGTCAGAAGTCCCCTATCAGCATAAGCATCCCCAGGTCCCCATTAAACCCCCAGGACCGCTCTATCTGTAACAGCTGCTCAAGAGGCTAAGGCTACCCATTAACTTTAACACTTGGCAGATTTTTAAGGTATATCAAGTTTCCAGGGTGGAACTGGCCATAATCCAGTCATTGTGCAACATTCTGTCTTTTAAAGCAACGAAAGCTTGAGTCCTTAAAATTGTCTCAATTGTGACACGCATCATAAAAGTAGTGCAACAGAGCCCTTTGGCAAGAACACCACTGAGTAGTATGAAGGTAGAGTGGAATGTCTACACTGTTATCTCTACCGTCTACGGCAGAATCAGGTTTGCCTCTTCCTTCTTGTATGGACTCTGACAGAATGACAAAGATCAGCTCTGCCCTGTAAGAGCAAATCACCTTGCCATGCGTTCCTATTTGGATGCGGATGGAAAAAGCAGTGCTTTAAAGAAGTTCACCTGCCTAAACCAGGATTAATTTCTGGCTCACTAAAAAGTGCACATGGTGGTGAGGAAGCTTCTGATTCCTGGTTCAAGTGATTAAATTCAAAGTGTTGGGTTTTTTAAGCACCTATTTAGAGAAATCTGTTTAAGTCTGGCCAAGAAATACAAAAAGAAAGTGGCACTAATAAACCCAAAAGAAGTTAAGGTTAGAGTGGCAGCTAATCTCCATAAATGGGTTTCTGAGCGGGGCATGTGCTGAATGCTGATAAAGCATTTCCTGGGTCTAGACCGCTGGCCCCAGTGTGGGGCACACAAAGAACCCAGAAACTCTGCCGTGCATCTGTGGAGTCTCTGCGAGAAGAGAACTCTCGTCTGCTAATAACTTTGAAAAACATGCACAAACTAATTCATGCTGGCAGTCCAAATCCTCCCATCAAATTTCATTAGGTAATCAGGCTGAGTTCAAAGATCTACACAGGATAAAGAGAAAAACTCATGTCTAGAGAAAATTTGGGGGGGGGAAGGATAGTGAACAAAATCCTATAGTCTGAATTTCAAGTTTTAAAGTCAGGAAAAGAGGGTAAAATAAAACAAGAGGACTTGGTTAAGTGGGTCAAAAAAATAAAGGTTTCAATTGCATAAAAAGTCAAATGTAAGTTCAGATTTTTAGTGTGATATACATAAATGCTTGCTGCTATTTATACACACAAATATATGACTTTACTTGAGATTTAGTGAGACTGTGCCTGAGGCAAGATTTTTTAATAGTAATAATAAAAATATTTAAGAGTACTTAGAGCAAAGCATGTGTGGTCATGATGTTTTAAAGGGGAGAAAGAAAAGGTAATTCTGAACATCTGTACGACATTTCCACATGATAAAACCACCACGCACCAAAATTATTCCGAAGTTTGGTGGTGCTGGGGGTGGGGCATAGTATAGCAGTTTATGCAGAGAAATGTTTTATTTTAAAAACAGGAAGGGAGACTCAAAGACCATTTTCGAAAAGCAGGGACAACCTTTATTGTAAAATAAAGCTGCCAATTAATAGTGAGGGTCCGGTAGTCAAAAAGTGAAGTTTATGTGTCTTCTCGAATCCATACTTACTACCTCCATAAATAGTCCTGAGAATCAAAAGTTTTTATTTTCACAAAATCTCAACCTTCCCAAGTGGTATCTCAAATCAAAACATCACCCCCAACCCCTCCCTGAGATTTCTTTTCCAGGGCTTTCCTTGTTCCCAGCCCTATATTTTCTAAGAGGAAAGACAGAAGGGAGGGGAGTAATTGAGGGCAGCTTCTCTCTCTCTCTCTCTCTCTCTCTCTCTCTCTCTCTCTCTCTCTCTCTCTCTCTCTCTCTCAGCTCTTGCTGTTGCTCTCACTATCCCCTACCCCACCACCCACATGCACACACACATACACACACACATAAACACACATCACACACACACACTTCTGTTTTCCCTTCCGTCTCAAACCCCCACGTTTCTCCTCAGCACATCTGTTTCCTCGTTCAATCCCCTGCAGTCAGACTTTGGGTCAAGAAGTGTCAGAATCCAGGGCCCTTCCTCAGTAAAACAGTGAGGAGCAGGTGGGGCCGGGACTTGCTGCACTTGCCACAGCTACAAGAGGACATGTCAGTCATTGTGCACCAGCAGTTCACAGCCTGGGCAAATTTGTCCCCCAGGGGCTATTCTCCAATGTCTGGAGACCTTTGGGGTTGTCACAAGTCGGGGGTAGAAAAAGGTGCTACTTGCTCCTAGTGGATAAAGGCCCCGGATGCTGCTAAACATCCTACCAGGCACAGGGCAGCTGCCACCCAAAGAAATATCCTCCCCCAAATGTCAGCAGTGCAGAGACTGAGAAACCCTGGGCCACACCAAGGAAGCAAAATCCCAGGGATAGACAGTGTCTTTCCCCAACACTAAAACTGCTCCACCAGCTGGGAGCCCCGCCCACACGGGCCCAGGGGAGCTCTTGACCCCTTTGGGGGCTGGAGGAAGGGCAGAGAGAGGACGTTCTCAGCCGGCAGGCCCGGCTTGACGAATTCAGAATGCTTTCCAGAGGAAAGCCTAGCAATTCTATGGCACACCAACAACTTTTTCAGGCCCTTTCCTTCAAAGCAGCTACAGATGTTTAAATCACTAATTGTGTAGGCTTTAAAAAGCATCAACAAACAAGGGAATTAAACCAAAAAAGGAGGGGGAGATGGAAGCCTATTTCTAACTGTCAGGAATTCCTAAGTCTTCTGGCGTTTTAACACCGATCTCCATTTCTTTGGTACATTATATTAGTGAACACCGCACACATAGTCCCTTTTTAATCCACAAGGGTTACTTTTCCCATACCCACTACTCCCAAATGAGCTGCAGACTTGTGTGACAGGTAACTGGCAATACCCAATGTGCTATGACTCTGGAGATTAAAATCACAGTTCTAAGCACTGTAAAAGAAAAATGGGCAGAAGCAAAAAGAAATACTGCCTCGTCATTTAAAAAATTAACAAAACTCGAAAGCTATATTTGAACGTAGTAAGATTTGATACTGTAAATATAACTCATTACACATAGGCTTTTTACCAAACAACATGGTTCAAAAAACCATTTACTTATCACCTACATTAGGAAGCACCAATCTTTTTCTTAAAAGGCCAAGCAGTAAATATTTTAGGCTTTGAGGGCCACAGGGCAAAACAGAGCTTATTATATTGGCACTTGTATAACCATTTCAAATGCAACCTTTTAAAAAAGTAGAAATCACTCTTAGCTTCCAGGCCATTAAAAAAAAAAAAAAAACAGACAGATGGTGCCCACATTTGGCCCACAGGCTATAATTTGCAGACTCTTGAGCTCAATGAGTAGTAAAGTCTTTATAATTTCTATTCTTAAATCTCACTCATTTTTCTTTCTTTTCTTTTTTCCACAAGCTACTCATACATAATTAGATTTTTCCTTTAGTAAGGAGGGTTGAATTCATTCTTTATATCCAACCGCTTTATATCCAACAATGCTATATACAACTGCTTTAACCATATGCCACTCCTAGGAATCACCCAGCAACCACTCATATTGCCTTATTGAACATCCTACCCTAAATATTTAAGATGCCTTTCAAACTATATGCAAGAATAGACATACAAATAAAGCCACACCTTTCACATCCAAGCCATGGGGTGGAACAGTAGATTTCGCTTCACCAAATTTCTGCCAGTTAGAAGAGTAACAACATAGGGCACCTGTGAGTAGGTTTTAAATACAATTTTAACGTCTCGCAGTTGACATAGAAAGAAATCAAAAATACCCAACAAAAAATAGATAAACTCAGCATTTCTTTTGGGCAATGAGGTCAGATGATCTAAAACAAAAAAATTGAAAAGTAGCCTAACTTTGAACGGATGAAATGAGGAAAGTCCCACTCTACGTACCACCCATTTGTCCTTATTCCCTGCTCCCAGATATTCGTTTCTTCCCTAGGAATTTATGGAGGCCCAAATGCACAGCGCTATTCCTTGTTCACAGGCCACAAATGGACTGAGGAGACCTAGCCCTGATGCTGCCCTCCTATGTCGCACCTGGTTTAACCTTTTCACGGAGTGTTAACTTCAGACTTAAAGTCCCCAATTCAACAGGCCCTGATAAGATTTGGCAAGGAAAAAAAAAAAAAGGACGAAGACTGAGCCTTTGGCATTTTTTTTTTTCCTTTTGGGCACTTACAGAGAAAATATCCCTGAGCAAGAAGTCAGATGACCCTAATTCTGGTCTCTGGTTTAGTCCACAGCAGGTTGAAATCCTGGGCAGAATCAAGGAGTGAAGAGGGATCAACAGGCCCAAATATAAATCGCAGACCTGTGAATACCTACGCTGAGAACCTGGATCAGACACATCATGCCTCCTGGCCTCAGTCTCCTCACCTGAAAGGCAGGAAGCCACCTCCCGCCCTCGAGTACTGTTGGATCAAATGGCACTCCCAGGGCAATGGCTGGCATAGATGGATGCTCCTCAGTGCCCACTCACAGGGTTACTGGCAGCATCAGAGGAAACCATTGAAAAGGAATGTGTTCTATCAAATACAAAGTCCCTTCACATGTAAGGTATTCATGTTCCCACCCAAGGCACCCGGATCTTGGTATTGGAGGGACTTGTCTCAGCTTCCTGTTGCTGCAGCTCACGATGAAACACGGAAGTATCCACAGTGCCATGTGTGCAGGACGTTCTCACTGCTGAGGTTTCATTTGTGGTGCACTGTTTTACCACATGATGATCATGATAATGATGAATTAGGTGAGCTCCCAAAAGGATATTTTTCAAAGAGCAGTCCCACCCAAGGTAGAGCAACAGGACATGCAATGAGGACAGAAACAAGAACCTCTCTCCACATAACCTGCCAACATTCTCTCCATCCGTGGTGCCTCCCCAACACTGCTCTGTCCTGTCACTTTCTTTTCTCAGCAGGTTCCAAAATGCCATGTGCTAACGGTGCCCTGAGCCTCCACCAGCCTCTGTTACTGTAAAAAGTAACCAATTCCACTCATTAAAACCATCATGGGGGGAAACCTGAACCACTTCAAATTAGCACAGAGTGTTCAAACTTTTAACAATATATTAAAATTTAAGGATAAGAGGCCATGATGCCCACTACGGTCACCGTTCAGGTGGCAGGAAGATGGCACTTAGTGGACAGCAAAGGCTTTGATAAGTTCACACATAAAGGAAGTAGGAGTAGGTAGGGGCCATGGCCAAATGAGATTGTGTCATCACGTCTGACAGCAAAAACCTCACCGTAAAAACTGAGAGCATGTGGAAAACACAGTTTGTACATAACCTGGGAGAGAAGTTTGAAGAAACTACAACAGATGGCACAAAAACTCAGACTGTCCGCCAATTTACAAACGGCGCATTGATTCAACATCAGGAACGGGATGGGAAGAAACAAACACACAATAACAAGGAAACTGGAAGATGGGGAATTAGTGGTGGAATGCATCATGAACCATGTCACCTGTACTCAGCTCTGTGAAAAAGTAAAAATTCCATCATCTTTCCAGACAGGAATTAGCTGTGAGAATAAACAAGCTCAGTTCAATGGCCAAACCTCCATACTGCTTCCTTTTTCCATTACTGTGTTCAATTGTCTTTATCACAAACATTTGATCTGCAACTATTTCTAAGGGTTGGTTTAATTGGGATCATAACTTTGGTTAGTAAATAAATGTGTTTATGCTAAAAAAATTTAAAGATAACACAAATAATACCAAACAAAATGAATACAATCTTTACGTCATCAGAAATGTAAGAATAAAAGTTATGAAATCCTGCTTTTGGATGTGTTATGAATCAGGGTCTAGAGAAAGTGCTTTTCTGTTAAGATGCTTCATTGGCATTCACCATGCACAGAATGCTGGGAGAAAATGAAACTTTGTGAGAATAAAGGGAATCTGTACCAAGTTGGCATCAGTCAACAAAAATTCCATGTCATCTCAAAAGTATATCATATTCAAAATTAAATCCTTATTCAGAAAAGAGGCATAAAGGAGAAGTAGGCAATTCCTAGGGTCTCCTCTTAAATAATAATAGAAATAAGTGACAAAGCAGCCTTTAGAAGGATCACACAATCTGGGGGCTTGGTGGTCACAAATAATCAGGTATGTGTGAAAATAAAAACAATATTACACAGTACGAGCCAACCCTCTGTGTCGCAGGCTCAGAGCTCTCAGTGAGCTGACCTCAAACCATCTGTTCAGCTTTACTTCCTTTGGCTCCTGACAGGTGGACTTCCGGCTGCTCCAAACTCCTGTGCCCCAAACCCACCGCAGCTCCCACCTCTAAGGCTTGGCTCAGCCATTTCTTTTCCCATCGTACTTCCCCATCACCCCTGTGGGTTGAAATTCTTCCTGCTTCTGAAGACCGGCTCTGTCATCAGCTGTCCTCCCTCTAAGCTGCACAGCATTGAAGTGCCAGCTGAGGTCCTCTGGGTGCGGTGGCAGGCAGCAGCATCAAGTGTATTCTCTGGAACCAGACTGCCCAGGTTCTGATCTGGGTTCCAGCCCTTGCTATGAGTGATTGGGACAAGTACATACCTCTTTGTGCTTCCGTTTCCTTATGCAAGTATGAGGATGGTGACAGTAATATTTACTTAACACAATAACCTAGCACAGAATAAGCCTCAATGTGTGTGAACTATTTCTCTTACTGCCCACCTGAAACCCTCAACGAGATCACTAACTTGCCAACGGTGCTCCCACAGCTTCCCTCACGTGGATGTTCAACATGTGCCCAACAATGTCCAACATACTTTGACAGAAATGAAAGAAAACTTCTAGTTGAGGTCACCCTCCAAGTTACTGCTCCACTGCAAACACACAGTAATAACGGAAAACAGAACAGAACCTGGTGCTTGTAGAATCATCATGAACTTTCCCAGTACTGGCAAAATAAACCACAGAGTGAGTCTCGAGATATTTTTAGCGACTTTTTCATTCTTTCAAATATTTATTGAGCACCTGCAGGCAATATTTGAGGCCTGGGAATATTGAATATTGACGGAATGTACTGATCATGTATGAAACTTACTTTATTAAAATAGGGAGAAATTACTGGGTTCTATAATATTTATAGGAAACAACTCTTAGGAAAGAAAGCAGGTAAAATGTTATGTTTATGGGGCCACTAGTGTTCGGGAATATTTTCTGTGATAAGCTTTGTTGGTTGAAACAGAATGGATTGCATCTGGAGAGTCAGAATTAGAAATGCCTACATCAGCGAAGTCATGGCTCATCCAGCAAAATGGAGACCAGTGTGTGTTAAAGAGAAAGAAGCCATGTGTTTTGAGAGAGGGAGGACTAGGGTAGAGTGTAGAAGTTTGGGCAAAGATAAGATAAGAAAGGTTTAAGCTGTCTGTAAAAGGTTTATGAGCTCAAGAACTTCTAGGTCATAGACTTTGCCTTGGTGGATCTCTCACTGGCCTTGGGACAACCTGGACAAATAAACAAGAAGACCAAGAATTCATGATGCCTTGCCCTCCTGCGCCCTGCTTCCCCCTCCCTCACTGCTACACACCCAACATGGAGGGAAGCTCAGGCCCAGTCTTCTGAGGACTCTACCTGTCCTGGGTTAATAGCAATTGCAGCTGCCAATAACCTGAATGCTCTTCTCCCAAAGAAAGGCAAGCCACCCAAAAAGGATTAGCACAGGGAATCTACAGGCATGCAGTAGAACATGCACCCTTCCCTTACATATCTTACAGTGCCGTGAATCCAAAGACTCCTGACTCTTCAAAGGACAAGCTAAGAACATATTAAAGACAGTAAATATAGGAGGTTCCTGGTATATAAATCTACTTTTTCTTTAATAAGAGCCATAGTATTTGGGGTAGCTGATTACTAACTTTACATGGAACAATATGTTCTCTGAGAAAAAGCTAGAGAACAAAGTAAACTACTACTACATCAAACAGTGTCTTATCAAATCAACCTGTATCCAAAAGCATCAGATGACATTGGTGAGTAATGCTGCATTGCAGCCAACACGTCAGCTCACATTAGCACGTCGTTGCAGTTCTTGGGCAATCATGGATCTTCCAAGTAAGTTGAGATCATAATCTTTCTGTTGCTGTTTCCTGCCAGCAAAGAAGTGGTTTCACCCTCAGCCTTTTCCAGACCACCGAAAGACAAGACACTGAAGCAACCCAACCCTCCCTATGTGCAACTCCTGCCAACATGAAATCTCCTGAAACAATACGCTAAACAAGGCCAGTGCTCCAAGAGATGGGGTTTATGAGGTCCAACACCTTTGCCTAAGAATGAGTCATAAAACCACCAGCACTCCGTTCCCCAGCATTATACCATCCAGACTCAACAGGGTCCAACTGTGCAAAATGAAAAAGAGATCAAGAACACACTGAACTTAAAAACTTCAAGTACATTTTAAATCTGCTTTCGATTCATTTAAATTAGCAGAGGCCAGGCAACTTCCTTATTCAAGCTGGGTTATTCTTACTGGTTTCATACCAAAAGCACTCAGCCACATTTTTCCACTAAAAAAAAACAAAACCTGACAGAAGAATATTCTGAAACTCAGTAGAGAACATGGAAACAGCTTACAATAAACTTTGCCTTCTAGAATAACTAATGGAGAAAATTGCCCAGTTATATGACCATGGGAAACAACTCTTTGCATAGTATTACATATTTTGCAGGACAAAAATTAAAAGCAGGATTTTGATTTTCTAGCATAGCATTTTTCCAAAGTGTTTTACAAAGAACACCAGTGCAATAAGAGAAGAGCAGTCAAATAAGTTTGAGAATCTCTACCTTCCCTAGTCTGCTTCTTAGAAATGACTGATGCACATTTGCATAGTAAAGAGACAGAGTCTTGCAGTAAACTCTACAGAAGTGGTGCCCAACCTTTTCCCCAAATTTTTTGGCACCAGAGATTGGTTTCATGGAAAATAATTTTTCCACAGACCTTGGGGGCGGGGGTGGTCAGGATGATTCAAGTGCATCACATTTATGGTGCACTTTATTTCTATTATTATTGCATTGTAATATATAATGAAATAACTATACAACTCATCATAATGCAAAATCAGTCTCGGATTCTGACTTAAAGTCTGTCACCAGATGCAGGTGTACAACTTAAGTACATCAACTCACTTGTCACTGTAAAGGTTGCCACTAGATGCAGCTTAATTGTCACTTGCCAATCACTTTTAGGGTTTTGATATGAGTTCATAAGCAATTGATGTATGATGGTCTCTGTGCAGTCAAACCTCTCTGCTAATGTTCATCTGTATTTGCAGCTGCTTCCCAGCACTAGCATCACCGCCTCAGCTCCACCTCAGATCATCAGACCTTAGATTCTCATAAGGAGCACACAACCTAGATCCTTCACATGTGCAGTTCACTACAGGGTTCTCACTCCGATGAGAATCTAATGCTGCAGCTGATCTGACAGGAGGCGGAGCTCAGACAATAACGCAAGAGATGGAGTGGCTGTAAATACAGGAGAAGTTTCACTCGCTCACCTGCTGCTCACCTCCTGTGGTGCGACCCAGTTCCTAACAGGTGGGTTGGGGACCCTTGCTCTAAGGAATCCAGCATTTTTCCAAATTCATTTGGCCCAGTGACCCTTTTTCTCTCATAACAGATATCAACATCCCACAAAATGGCTGTTCTGTGGAACACCCTTTGGGAAAGATTATTCTAGAAAAGGAATAGAATTAAATGGTCTAATAGCTGAGACTCTGGAGTCACAGCCTGATTTGAATAACAGTGTCATACTTTATTTGTTGTGGAACATCGGGCCAGCTTCTTAATATCATTTGTCCCTCGGTTCCCGCAGGTAAAATAGGCAAACGAATAGCACATACCTCCTACGTGTAGGTCTTTCCATATGACTGGAACAATCTTCTGAGAGGAACCCTCACATGGCAGGTTCTTTTTTATCATTTAGATCTCAGTTCAACATGTCACCCTCTCCAAGAGGCCTTCCCTGACCACCCAAAATGAAGCCAGCCTCACCCAAGTCACTAGTTCTTCATCTTCCTCTTTACTTATCAATTCTTCTGTTTAACTATTCAATTGCTGTGTGTTTCACCCCAGTGAAATACAAGCACCATGATGTCAAACTGTATCAGTTACCACTGCTCTGTCCAGAAACAGATCCCCAAGAAGTATTCATTCAATGGATGGATGGATAAATTAATAAATGAGGTGGCTGTGATAATTAATTATGAATCAACATAAAGCATTCTTTATAATACCTGACATATAAGCATCAATCTAGATACTGTTATGAAAACTTCTGATGATTAAGTGGTTAATGCACTCACAATTCTTACACTATCTAACTTGCTTCTTCTTGCTGTATTGTGCATAAACATTTCATGGCATTTAGTTAGGGTGTGTCGGTAAATAGGCTTCCTGGGATGAGACAGGGTCAGGGGAGTGTCAGCAGGCCCTGAGAGTAATATTTTGCTGATTTCCATGGTGTAAATACTCCCACCATGACCAATTTCAATCTATCAATGGTTTAAAAGCAGGCTCACAAAATTCCTGAAAATGTAACAAAAAGCTCCACAGGCCAGTACAGTCCTTCTCTTGGGAAGGGTCCTTTCAGGCCTCTAAATCTTGCTTGTTGAGTTCAAAGTTAAGATGAGATTTTTATATAAAGACACCCTTTCCACATTCTCCCTTCCTGATGAGCCAAGATAAGAGCTATCCATTGACTTTGATCTGATGCTGAAGGAAACTAATTGGATATGCTGGGCTGCACTTCCTATACCACTCTTTGGGGGCCCATAGACTGATGATTAAGGGTCTAAATAGGACCTGTGTCCATGCCAGACATTGTGAGGACAAAACACAAGTAAAATTGTGTTTAGATACATTTAAATGGAGGCATCTATACAATAGAATCAAGGCATCATCTATGAAGTGCCACCAATGAGAACCTAATAACAAAAGAAGAATGACTCTACCCTGACCACAATATCCCAACAAAACACCACTTTGAGCATCTCAACATGGAACCAAGCCATGAGGTTTCCTGAGCATGGTGCTAAGGTCTCATGAAAACAAAACAAGGGAGAATAAGCACGGAGGACATTAAGTCTAAAGACACAAAATTCTGTGCAAATGTTCTAAGCAAATACAGTCTCCATCAGAGAAAACTCCTGGGAGTATCTGCATTAGTCAACCCCAGCATGAAAACCATTTTTCTGAACAACACACCATGTGAGTCACAAAAAGGGCAGCCCACCCAAGCAGGTATATACACCAAAAAAATCTAGATTTCCAAGAAGCAAATACCTCTTGGAATTTTTATTTATTGTTGCAGCATGTCTTAAAAACATACAGAGTGCCACTGTACTGCTTCCTACCTTCTGTGAGACCTGTGTCTACCCCAGCATTTTGCCTACATGGTACTTTTGAAAGCTACCGTATATCCACCATAGTGGCAAGGAACTGCTGTAACTTTTCAAACCTCAGGTGTCACCCACATTTTTTTTCTAAGCTCTGTCCAACCATATATTCTCAGATATATGAGCATCCAATATTCAATGGCAATGGCAGGCCAGAGAGGTTGCCTCTAGAGTACTTGGAATGATTTAATCCACTAAGTGCAAAATGCATACTCAGAGAACCTGGAACACTGTGTCCTAGATGAATTTAAATGTGGGCAAAGATTATGTCAAACCTCAACATTCAACACTGGATTCCACATTTTGCCATTCTTTCTGGAAATATCCATATGCTTTACTTTCTAAAAATTCCTCCCCCAATTCATCTATTAAAATATTTAGGTTCACTGTTTTTCTAATCACCTATTCATTTTGCTCCTTTAGAGAGATGATATTTGGTAAACACCTAAAACATAAACAGTACCATACTTAAAATGCCCCCAAACAAAGACTACCTGTGGGAAAGCAACCATCCCCAACCTTAGAGTTGACATATACTGCACATGCTTGGATCCTGAATACGTGTTGAATAATAATGGAACATATGTGTGGTGAGAAGAAAAAAAAACCTAATGCAAAATTACAGTTCAAAGGTGATAAGCAGATAGGAAGGTTATAAAACAGATGACAAAAAAAATTTTAAGCCTGTAGATACCTTCCAATTGGTGAAAATAACTTGATAACACAGTTTAACTTGTAAAATATGGCTTTGGGACAACAGAGTGAATGTCCTTACCTCTCTAAGATGTATGTTTTCCTTCTCTTTCTGGTCTAAAATCACTTCTAAGTGGTTGACTTGAGACTCAGCCTCTGCCATGCGCCGCGTCCGTTCATTGTCATCCTCAAGACTTTTGGACGGCAAACCTTTACTTTGCAACATCTCGAGAAGCTTTTTAATCGACTCATCCCGAGCATTAAGGGTCTGTTTCTGCGTTTCAATTCTCAGCTCCATTTCCTCCAAGGTCTTCCTCAGCAGGAACAGCTCCTTAGCCTGTCTGTCATGCTCTGCCTGCAGCCGCCGGAAGTTCTCCTCGGTCAGTTCGATGGTGAAATGCTCGGCTCCTCGGTTGCCACTCTCTTGCTGCAGGAGGTGGTTGAGGTCTCGCTGGGTTCGCAGCTCATCCTGAAGGGCCTGGATTGTCAACTGCAGGTGCTGTTATGAGAAAGACGGAGCAGGAGAGGAGAAAGAAGGGACATAGTCAATGGCAATGCCAAGTGCTATTTGCTGCTGCCACACTATGAAGATGGAATGTTAATCATGGGTCCACAGGGCCCACTGTGAAGTCTTCCAGGGTGACTTCAGAAGCATGGGACAGCACATGGAGAGGGAGAGTTAATTCAAGGATGCTTTCTGAATGTCTCAGGAGAAAAGAAATGTACACATACACAGAAACAGTGTATTAGTGTCAGTCACAGGGAAATCACATAGCTACCAAGTTTTAATTCAGGGAGTGGAAAGGGTTAGAGGGAAACTTTCACAAACACACCTTCTTTAGGCCCACAGTGCTCCAGACTCAGTATTCCTTGTTTCCTAAGGTGTTCTTTATTCTGCAATCCATTATTTTCCATGATTAATGTGTATTCATTTAAAAATGAAAATAATAGCATCCATTACAAGTTGACACAAACAAGGACTTTATTTTTACAAATAAAGCTGTGAACAGGTTTAGTAAACAGGATTACTGCATCTGAAAGCAAAAGGGAACAAACGCAGACAGAGACAGGCACACTCACACACGTGAGAAGTGAGGCTGTGCAGAGCAAAACAAACGAGCTGCTAAGAGTGGACAAACCTTGGTTCTTCTGGCATCCAATAACTGAACAGCATGGGAAATGAAAAAAAAAAAAATGAAGCAAAAAGTCAACACAAAGAAAAGTCCAGTGCAAGCAAAGAATATTTAACAGAAAGAACTTAACATAAAGTACCTTCACAGAGAAAAAAAGAAAAGAAAAAGAAAAACAATTTCTTATTACAGCAAAGACCCATAAGCTACACAGAATCCATAGCATTGTTGCTTAATAAATACAATTTTTTTTTTAATGTGAGATTTATTCCACCTTTTGAGTCTTGGGTGTATACTCCAAAAGCACCCACATATTATTCCAGGTCACCATTTCAACCAAAATCACAAGGAAAGTACCAGAGAAACAAAATCATTGCCAGTTCTGAGAAAAGAAACACTAGCATTAAAACAGTGGAGGAATCCTACAACACCTTCCCCACAGGGCCAACCCCCAGGCTGCTCGGAGCAGGCAGCCACAAGCCTGCAGGCATTTTCGTCCTAGGAACAAACTAGAGGCTTCCAAAATAGCACTTATTCATTTAATCACCAAACACACCCTCCTGCCTGTGGACCAGACACAATGCTAATCAGAGAGAACCAAATAGACATAAAGTCTACCTTCTGCCCACAGGGAACTCATGCATAATACCATATCTGAGTTATATAAACACCAGTCCGCAGTCTGAAGTCTTTCTGAAGTCCTGCATCTAACACCCAGAAGTGTGGAGATCTTTCTGAGTGTGGCCCATACCCAGACATTAGTATTGAAAGATGTATCATCTTGATGAACCTCTGTGGATATCTACTTCATCTTTCCATTTCCATTGAAATTCCTTGAGCGCTGGGAATAAGTACTTTCTTTCTC
Organism: Craseonycteris thonglongyai; assembly: GCA_004027555.1. Lineage (NCBI taxonomy): Eukaryota > Metazoa > Chordata > Mammalia > Chiroptera > Craseonycteridae > Craseonycteris > Craseonycteris thonglongyai. Next base: position 10,474 of record PVKE010001648.1, on the reverse strand, counting down.
ATGCATGCCACAGTGCCTCTCAGAGAATCGACTGGGAGTGAGCAACTAGGTATGTATTGAATGATGGTCTTTACGAACTACTTTTTTTTTTTTTAACTACTTTTTAAAAATATAATTTAGCTCTGCAAAGTGTAAAATTTGTATATTCACAAAGTTGTGCAACCATCAACACAATAAACTTTAGAATATTTTCATCATCCCAAAAAGAAACCTAAACACTTTAGCAGTTACTCTGCCCCCTCCCAAACCCCACCCCAAGCTCTGACAACCACTGATTTACTTTCTATCTCTTTATATTATATTCACCTCTTCTGGACATTTCATATCAATGGAATCAGGCAAATGATTTCTTTCATTTAGTGTGTTTTCAAGGTTCATCCATGTTGCAATAAATATCAGTATTTTATTCATTTATAGATGAATATTATTCCAATATAGGGACATGCTACATTGTATTCATCCATTCATCAATTGATTCATACACAAATATTCACAGCAGCATTATTCATAGTAGCCCAAAAGTGGGAACAAACTATATGTCAATCAACTGATGAGTGAGTAAAGTGTGCTACATCCATACACTAGAATATTATTTAGCTATACAAAGCAATAAAGTACTAATACATACTGCAACATGGATGAATCTTGAAAACATTATGCCATGTAGACCACAGGTTATATGATCCAATTGATATGAAATGTCCAGAATGAGAAAATCCATTTAAAAAATTAATTAATGGTTGTCAGGAGGGATGGGGTGGGGAGAATGGAGGGTGAATGCTAAAGGGTACAGTGTTTCTTCTTGGTGATGAAAATGCTCTGGAATTAGAAAGTGGTGACGGTTGCACAACTTTGTGAATATACTAAAACCAATGAAATTTTACATTAAATGAACGAATTGAATGCTACATAAATTATATCCCAATAAAGCTGTCACAAAGAACATGACATAGGATTAGAAAATAGTATGACCTTCCTTCACCAGCTCCCCATCCCTAAACCACAAAACGGAATCCACAGGAATATCAATAGCCTTCAGCTACTGATGTGGCTGCTATCAAGCATCTTGGGAGCAGAGAGAGCAACTATTTTCAAGTCATTTAAATATTCTTAAAGATGGCAAATCTCTGTCCTTTGGAAGTGCCTTAGATTTCTGGGAAGATCCAAGTTTATTTGGAGACAAACATGAAGAATCAGGATGATCAGACTGGAAATCATCTATTCTGAGAGTGATCAAAAATAAGGTTGGTTTTCTTATGTGGTTCACAGACTGGCCAGAAGGGAATTCCAAAGAAAAAATGCAAGTTCTTTCAGCAGAGACAGTCACATTGGAAGACAACTCCGTAAGGGGGTTGCCCCTTTAGATGGGCAAGTTGCCTATTGCCCTGATCCTTTGTTTCCACACCTGCAAAGTGGAAATAATCATAAGGCCTACCTACCTCATAGGGTTCCTGTGAGAACACCAATGCATCAAGTGCCAGGTTTGAAAGCAAAGTGAGGGTGGAAGTTTGACAGAAAGGAATTAAAAAAAAAGAAGTAGGAAAGAAGAAACGAAGAATGCAAGGGAGCGAGGGAGGAAAGGAAAGTTGGTCGATTTATCAATTCAATACATATTTGCCCAGTATCTCCCACATTCTCATGAAATATAAAAAGATAAAATAAAGGAAAACAAATGGTCCATGTTCATGGTCCATGGGGACCAGCAAACTGATAGTAGCAATACTAATGCCATGAGGGTTATAACAGAAGTCATAGCCGGGTGGCTGGAAACTCAAGAGAGGATGTAACCCAGACTAGAGAACTGTGGGAATACACCCCAAACCAAGAGCCACCACTGAGCAAGTGAGAGTGAGCCCTGAGAAGCATGATGGAAAGAGAAGAGAAAGTAGACAAGACCTACTAAGGAACAGTTATAGCAAAAATCTGAATCATGTTTATCACATGCCACATGGTGTTCTAAGCTTTTTTAATCCCCACCACCGCCCTGTGAAACAGCCATTGTCTTATTAATAAGCAAAATCTATTTTCCAGGTAGCCACTGTATTAGTCACTGAAGGATTTCAGCATAACCAAGAGCAAGTGATAACCTAAAATGTAGTATTCAAAAATTTCTCAAATCCACGTGTCATTTAGAGTTCAATCTCTTTTAAGATATTTATAATTAAGCAGGAATCCACTTAGTTCTCAAAAGGGATTCTTGTGCAAAATGCATGCACCTTAATAGAGTCTTAATCACATACTTTCTGCATCATGTATACTAGAGGAGCGTGACAGAACCAGAAGCAATCTGTCTCTCTCTCCTCTCTGTTTCTCTCTCTTCCTCCCTGTCTCCACTCCCTCAATGTTCTACTTTTAAAATATTTGATTCAATCAAGTTTCAAAATTCACCTACCAGATAGCAATTCTCTAATTAGATATTTAACACAATTTCAATTTTAAAATACAAGAACAGCACTTTTAATAAATAATCCACTGAAAAGAACATCCTCTCTGAGTCTCAGTTCCCTCATTTATAAAAAAAAAAAAAAAGAGAGAGAGAGAGAGCAATAATCCCTACCATGTACGGTTAATGTGAGAATTAAATGAATTATTACATATAAAGCTCAGAAAGTACCAAGTACAGAGTAATCACTTATCAGTCAGGATAGGGTAGAATATACTTCTGTGACAACAGCAATAAAAACCCACATTGTGAAAGCTAGAACCCACCTGACATGTTGAGAACACAGGACGAGAAGTGTTAGAGCTCAAAAAGACCTTAAGATTAGCTTGTTTACCTCTTTTTACAAACAAGAACATCAGGTCACGCAGGTGAAATGTCGGGCCCAAGATGGCACACACACTGCCAAAGCCAGAATCTCAATTTCTGGGGTCCTGAACTCCATACTGGTACATACCCCTCTAAACCTACGAGTATAAAATAGGGGGTGTCCCTCCACTTTAAAAATTTAGGAAACCGCAGGGGGGGCGTCTCTTTCAGGCAGGATAAGCAATAACCTGAATCATTTCACTTACACATCATTGGGTCCTATCCAACAGTTAAATAGCATGGGACACTCTAAGGACAATTCCTGAGACCTCCTTTATAAATCCTTGGAATTAGACTCTTAGCTAATTAGAGTTAACTACTAGAGAACAAGCTCAATAAAAAACTAGATCTCAAAGATCAGTGCACAATACAAGTGAAATCTCTCTAGCAAAGCCAAAGTACCTTCTCTAAGGATCAGAAATTAATAAAAACAATACACAGTTTCCAATTCCCCCTTCCCAGGTGATTCAATTCCTTCAGACTGAATCACCCCACCCGCCTCGACTGTGAAAACACATTCCTTTTAAGGCAGTCACGCAAACCCCACTGGATCAATAATCAGGAGCATTCATCTCAGCATGTCATCCACATTAGGGACCTACCTACGAACCAGCAACCTGCCGGGCCATCACTAGAGCCATCACTGTGGTCTCAATTTGTCAATGACTCAACCACTCCACTGCACATCTACAGAGAGAAGCCCTTCCCGTGGACATCTCCACCGGGACAAGACGTCACCAACTGATCCAACCTCATGCCTGGGGCCCAGTCAAACTGCTGTCAACTTGACACCTGTGGCACTGATGGAACAGGTGGCAAAACAGCTCATTCCCTTCAAGTACAAAAATGAGTCCGTGGTTAGATGAGTGTTCAGAAAGCTTGTTACTCCCCACCCTGATTCCGGGATCATCTTCCCGTTGTCCTCAAGGAATCAAAACTCAAAAGGCAAGCTCCTTCTTCACAGCCTGCCGCTGGGAACACTGCAGAGAAAGGCAAAGCAGGGCGACAACAGGCATCCAGGCTGCTCTTTAGAGTCACTCTGAGGAATACGAATAGAGTGCATCATATTTATCATGAACGTAGCCTTCAACAGAGTACTTGTCAACCTCCCCATCACATACACACTTAACTGCATACTTTGAACTCTGCCCTGGGTAGTGAAGACTATAGCCCCATTTCCACTCCACCAAAGGAAAGATAAAAATCACCGGCCTGTCCTTTAAACATAAGTAAATAAAATGGGAGCTAAGGTTGGTCTGACCAGTTGATTCAGACAATATAGGAGGTCATAAGGATGTGTCTTTCTGGTAATGCGGCAGGCTACATTTTCTGGTAGGCCCTCCCAGCACACAACAGCTAGATAAAAGCAAATGTCTTTTAAAGCATTGTTGTACTTACCAAAAAAAGAAAGAAAAACAGTAATCTCTGAGAAAGATTGAGAGAGAGAAAATGAGCTTCTCAAGGGCAGGTCCTGGGCCAAAATTGGATTATACTCCCAAATCTAGCACCTAATAGGTATTCAATGAGTAGTGAATGAAATATGGACAGAAAGATGAAAAGGATCAAAAGGGAAGTTGTCTCACCACACAGTTGGCACAGGGGAACAATGTGAGGGAGAACGGGCTTCCTATCCTCTTTGCGTTGCTGTAGTTAGAATGGGGGCAGGAGAACGGTGGGGAGAAGAGTGTCAATGACCTCAGTTTACTCTGTCCTGTTCTCTCCCCAAAACTCAAAATACCTCACGTCTACCAGCTCACTTGTCTGACAGGACTGCCCGAAGCTGCCGGCACTGTGTCTGTCCACTTCACAAGAGGATAAATTGGGCTGGCTTAAGGGATTTTACTGTAATCACATCGTTAGCAGATACAGGCCAGTGTCTAAAATTGAAATTTCCTTCAGCCAATTCTAAAGTCTCCCTGCTCTAAAAATACTATAGAACTTCATTTTGCACCTTTCTTAAACGCTCCCACAGTCACTTACTTTTGAAAGAAGGAGAGCAATGAAAGTGTAAGACACTAAGCCATACTTGAATTTATATGAAATGGGGAGGGGTGGATATATTTTGTCTTAGCAGCATTTAGAAGAGTGACCTTCGAAAGCTACTGGAGTCAGAACCTAATACAAGTTTCAGAATTTCTAAAACACAAAAAGGTAAACAGAATGAAAGTATAATTATGTGTATATATGATGTGCACGGTACACACAATTATTTAAATAGGGACTAGCCAGATGTTTAGAATCTACTGTGTCTTATCCCCAAACATGGAAAATATGAGTTTCTGGCAGATTTGAAAACTATCTGTGACCTTAAGTTCTTTTCCACACTATGAAGAAAAACCAAGAAAATGATAAAGTTTTGTACTATAAAGCAGTTTAGGATTTCATTGCTATGAAAACCATCTCTGAGCTATATAAAAATATGAATTGGCTTATACCCAAAAGTCTTGAACTTTTTTTAATAAATCCATACGCCTTCTCAAGCAAGGGCTTAACATAACTCTTTCAAAGAAAACAGAATCTCTCTGCAGACAACTTGGCCTGCTCTACTTCTTCTGTGACTTTATTTTCCTATTTATCATTTTCCAGTTTGTGTCTAATCAAATTTTAAGGGCAGGTTCTCTGATCCATTTTTCCATAATCCCGTGTGCAGGATGTTCAGCGCTCCTCATGGCTCCAAACCTTCATGTGTGTGAAAAGACACACAGCAGATGCCGGCTAGAAACATGTGGCCCCCGTGTGCTGTGGACGAGCTGCTTTGCTGAGGAAGGTATAAAAAAATTAATATTCAGACATATGGTCCTAGGCGTTCTCCTTTAGGAAAGGATAAGTACACACAAAGAAATAATAGGTGACAATCGATAGGTGATTTTTAAAAGCACCAATGCACAGGGACCCTGGGTTCAGTGTGGAACCCTCTTTGGTTGATAATATGTGACATTTTGCCAAGAATCATAATGCTAAGAGCAGTATACATGGGAAAGCCCTCTTGGCAGCTGCTCTCATAAGCAAAAAAGGGTTCTGGTTTTCATTACAGACCAATACAATAAGGTGGCACAGTATTGGAATATTGTACTGAGCTGAGCGTTAAGGACTTAAGCTCTAATTCCAGCCTTGCTACTAACCTAGTCTATGATCTGGGAAAAATAACTAAACTTGTCTAGGCTTCCAAGAACAGTGGTGGAGAGCTGGGTTTTGAATCCTGGATCTCCTTACGACAGGCTACGTCACCTTGGACAGATTCCTTAAGTAATTTGAGCACCAAATTATTTATCCATAAACAGGAAGTAAAAATCATAACTAACTTACAGGCTTCACACAAAGACCACACTAGATGCTCATCAAGTAAGTGAACAAGTTCCCATAAAGCACGAACATAGGACCTGACACATCAGGGCTCAATAAATGTCCACCATCATCATTACTGTTGAAACAGTAGTGGTGGCTAGAGGCCCAGGATTAAAATCTCTCTCTCATTTGAGCATGAAAAAGCAGCATAATGAACACAAATTTTTGATCATCAAATAAATGCAATGGTGGGAAACAAAATGCTAAGCAATTTGACATTTTATGAATAAGGAAAAACAGGAAACAGTTGTTTTAAGACAAATTCAAAGATAGATGAACTGATTTCCCATTAACTGGTCTATAAATCACTCTATAAGGGGCTCACAGGAATACCAACCAGTACTGTTTTGAAGATTAGGGTGCTTTCCCTACTATTGGCCAGTAATACATAAACAATGAAGGGTAGTGTGACAGCCCCTGCTGGTGACACTGCTCAACCTGGTGGAGGAAAGAAAGGGAAGGGAAGGGGAAGGGGAAGGGGAAGGAAAGGAAAGGCAATATTGATATTTTTTAAATGTGTTTAGAGAAGCAAGCCAAAGTATATAACAATAGAAATGATGGTTAAAATCGGAACTTCCCCATTAGTCACAGCCACAAGCAGTTGTTAGAGAATATCTCCTTTTTTAAACTGCTTAGCAAATCTTTTTTTTTAAGTCTTCTATATATTTTTTTATTAAATGTATTGGGGTGGCACTGGTTAGTAAAATTATACTGATGTTAAGTGTACAGTTCTGTAATACACAGTCCATATGTTGCATTGTGTGCTCACCACCCAGAGTCAGTTCTCCATTCATCACCTTATACTTGACCCCCTGTACTCTCCTCCACAACCTCTGGTAACCACTAAACTGTTGTCTGTGTCGGTGAGTTTCTCTTTCTTTCTTTGTCTTGTTCATTTGTTGCTTTTAGTTTTGTATTCCACATATGAGTGAAATCACATGTTCTCGACTTTTTCTGACTGATTTAGCTTAGCATGGTCATCTCAAGATCCATCCATGTTGGATGGATCCAATACTGTCGCAAATGGCAGTATTTCATCTTTGCTTAAGCTGAGTAATATTCCATTGTGCACATGTACCACACCTTCCTTATCTAATCATCTATCAAAGGACACTTTGCTTGTATCCATGACTTGGCCTCTGTGAATAATGCTGCAATGGACATAGGGGTCCATGTATCTTTACACATAAATGTTTTCAATTTGAGGGTCAATACACAGAAGAGGGATTGCTGAGTCAATATGGTCATTCTATTCTTAATTTTTTTTAAGGAACCTCTATTCTGTTTCCCATAGTGGCTGTACCAACTTACATTCCCACCAGTCTAGTTTCATTCTTTTGCATGTGGCTTTCCAATTGTCTCAGCACCATTTATTAAAGAGGCTTTCTTTTCTCCATTGTATGCTTTTGGCTCCTCTGTGAAAAATTATCTGCTCATATATATGTGGGTTTATTTCTGGGTTCTCAATTCTATTGCATTGATCTTTGTGTCTATTTTTATGCCAATACCATGCTGTTTTAATTACTGGCATTTTGTAGTATAAATTGAAATCAGGGAGTATGATACCGCCAAGCCTTGATCTTTTTTCTTAATATTGCTTTGGTCATTTGGGGTCTTTGTGATTTCATTCAAATCTGATGATTTTTTTGTTCTATTTCTTTTAAAAAATATGCCATTGGGATTGTGATGGGGATTGTATTAAACCTATATGTTGCTTTGGGTAATATGACCATTTTAACTATGTTGAGTCTTCCAATCCATGAACACAGAATATCTTTCCACTTCTTTGCATCTTCTCCAATTTCTTCTAATTCAGTGTATAGGTCTTTCACGTCCTTTGTTAAGTTTATTCCTAGGTATTTTATTCTTTTCGTTATAATTGTGAAAAAAAAATTTTATCTCTTTTTCTGAAATTTCATTGTTAGTATATAGGAATACAATGAATTTTTGTACAGCGATTTTGTGTCTTGCAATTTCACTGTATTTGTATATTGTTTCTAATAATTCTTTGATGGAATCTTTAAGGTTTTCTATATAGAGAATCATGTCACCCTCAAAAAGTGACAATTTAACTTCTTCATTCACAAGTTGCATGCCTTTTATTTATTTCTTTTGCCTGATTACTCTGGCAAGGGCTTACAATACTGTTGAGTAACAGTGGTGACAACGGGCATCTCTGTCTTGCTCCTGACTTGAGAGGGAAAGCTTTCAGCTATTCACCATTAAGTATGATATTAGCCGAGGGTTTGTCATATATGACTTTATTATGTGGAAGTACTTTCCTTCTGTGTCTGTTTTATTCAGTTTTTTAATCATAAATGGATGTAGTATCTTATCAAATGCTTTTTCTCCATCTACTGATATAATTCTATAATTTTTATCTCTATTTTTTTATGTGGTGTACCATATTGACCAATTTGCATATGTTGAATCATCCTCATGCCCCTGGGATGAACCCCACTTGACTTTTTAAAATGTTGTTTCATCTTTAAATGACATTTTAAAATCTTTATTGCAATTTTCTTCCATTATTTCCTCTTTCCTCCTCTTCCCTCTTCCATCATTTCCATTTAAAAAACTGCTAATCCTCTAAGTATTTTTAAATAGGTTTTACCTAAAGTAATATCATTTCAAATAGTTAGGTGGCAAGCATTTAATCACTAATTTTTTCCTAAGTACTCTCCTGTTTCTCTCTGCTTTTTGAGTGACTCCTCCTCTGGGAAGTGGGGTTAAGTGACCTCCATTCTATTCAGAGTGTGGTCTTTGAACCACCAGCAACAGCATCACCTGGGATCTGGAAAGGAAGGTAGAATTCCAGGTCCCACCTCAGACAGGCAGAATCTGAACCTGCATTTCAGCAAGACCACCAGGTAAACCGTAGACACATGAAGGTATGAGAAGCACTTCTCCACACTTAAAAGAAAAAAAAAATGTTTTACTACAGATTCAATGCAATCCCTACCTAAATACCAATAGCATTTTTCACATTTATAAGAAGACATACAAATAGGCAACAGACACATGAAAAGGTGTCCAACATCACTAATCATCAGGGAAATGAAAATGAAAACCACAATGCCATATCACCTCACACCTGCCAGAATGACTATGATCAAAAGGACAACAAATAATAAGTATTGGTGATGATGTGGAGAAAATGGAACCCTAATGAGTGCACTGTTAGTGGAATGGTAAACTAGTGCAGCCATTATACAAAATAGTATGGAAATTCTCAAAACATTCAAAATAGAACTGCCATACAACCAAGCAATTCCATTTCTGGGTATTTACCCAAAAGAAAACAAATACATTAATTCAAATAGATATATGCACCCTTATGTTCATATCAGCATTGTTTATAATAGCCAACTAATGGAAGCAACCTAGGTGTCCATCAATAGATGATTACATAAAGAAGAAGTGGTACATATTTACAATGGAATATTACTCAGTCATAAAAAGAATGAAATCTTGCCTTTTCTGACAATTGGATGAACCTAAACGGCATTGAGCTAAGTGAAATAAATCAGACAGAGAAAGACAAATACTGTATGATTTCACTTATATGTGGAATCTAAAAAAACAAAACAAATGAATAAATAAAATGAAACAGAAATAAACTCAGAGATACAGAGAACAAACTAATGGTTATCAGAGGGGAGGAGGGGAAGGGGAAGGGCAGAAAGGAGGATGAAAATTAAGAAGTAAAAACTTCCAGTTATGAAATAAGTCATGTTGATGTAAGGTACAGCACAGGGAATATACCGGTAGTCAAAAAATCACAATAACTTCACTAGCAATTAGGGAGATGCAAATAAAAACCACAATGAGATACCATCTTACACCTGTTAGAATGGCTATCATCAACAAGACAAGGGATAACAAGTGCTGGAGAGGCTGTGGACAAAAAGGAACCCTCATACACTGCTGATGGGAATGTACATTGGTACAACCACTATGGAAGGCTGGATGGAGATTCCTCAAAAAATCAGGAATGGAATTACCATATGACCCAGCCATCCCACTACTGGGCATCTACCCAAAAAACCTGAAAACCTTAATCTTTAAAGATGTTTGTACCCACATGTTCATCGCAGCCCTGTTCACAGTGGCCAGAACACGGAAACAACCAAAATGCCCTTCAATAGATGACTGGATAAAGAAGATGTGGTACATTTACACAATGGAATACTACTCAGCGATAAGAAATGATGAAATACAGTCATTTCTGGCAACATGGATGGACCTAGAGACTATCTTATTAAGTGAAATAAGTCAGAATGAAAGAATCCGGAAAAATATGACCTCACTTATAGGTGG
>PVKE010001647.1:0-95744 GCA_004027555.1 Craseonycteris thonglongyai | reverse complement strand
AAGAAGTTGTGGTACATATACACAATGGAATACTACTCAGCAATAAGAAAAGATGAAATGCAGCCATTGTGACAACATGGATGAACCTTGAACACATCTTATTAAGCAAAATAAATCAGACTGAAAGAAAAAAGGAACATATGACCTCACTCATAGTTGGAATATAAAACTGAAAGTAACAAAGAAACAAAAACTCATGGACACAGTCAGTGTTCCATGGTTGCCTGGGGGTGGGGGTGCAAAGGTGGGGGGGAGGGTTGGGGGGCATGGGGAGGGGGCATCAAATGTAAAAAATTAATTGTAATAAAATAAACTAAAAAATAATAATAAACTAAGAAAAATACAGGAGTATAAAATTTCTATGTAGAGCTGCTTTCTATTTCTACACAGGGTAGGCCAGTGTAGCCTTTCCCTGCTTGTGATTTTGTGCAAATTTACAGGAGCAGGACCTTTGTGATGAACTGTTTATTCATTCTATTCAGCCACGGCTATCTTCCAGGCACTGCAATGGTGATCAAAAGCAGAGAGCACTTTAAAAGAACAAAAATTATACTGGGAAGCAGAAAGGACAGTCTAAACCCTCAGGCCTTGAGGTCCCTGCCGCCTGGGGCTGAGATGATGCCTTCTCTGCTCTGTTTAGGAAATGCTGTGCACTCTGCTGTCAACAACGACCACTACGCTGCCTGAAGCGCCTGCTTTGCTAGCGGCCCAGCAAGTTTATCAGGCAGGCCTGCTCCCTGCCACCAAGAAAGAAAACTCACTGTGACCCGGAAAGCGGGTCAGTATGCATTTTGTGGGCAGATGACTTCCCAGGACCCCCCAATTTTTCCCACATCCACGTACTGGCCTTAATAACAGTCCCTGAGTATACTCCTGAAGATGTGAAAGAACAGACAGGTGCCAAGTGACCATACCCTCTGTTATGATCTGAACTGTGCTGTCTCCTAAAATTCCTATGTTGAAGTCCTAACCTTTCCAGCACCTCAGAATGTGACCATATTTGGAGATAAGGCTTTTGAGGAAATAATCAAGTGAAAATGAGTTCATTAGGGTGGGTCCTAAACCAATATGACTGGTATCCTTATAAGAAGAGAAAATTTACATAAACGAGGGGGGACCCCCCCCCAAAACCAGAATTCTCTTCTGGAGAGTTGGCCCCTTGTAGTATAGGCTTCCTCCACTAGGTGGGTGTTCTAGGAATCCATCTACATCCGTGACCAGCTGTCCTTGTTGCGAGAGGCTGCATTCAGCTGTAGTGAATTTTTCTTGAAGACTTTAAATGCATTTGCCTATCATGGTGGGTGATTTACACAAGCACCATGCAGCCTGACAACACACCTACCCACACCATGCCGAGTGCTCAGCAGTTCTAGACTTAAAACAGCATGACCCCTGTGCCCCACCCTCCCTATTCACCTGATCGCACCCCAAGCAACCTTTTCTTTGTTTCCCCACATGAGGAAAGTCCTCAAAGGGAAAGGTTCTGCAATGTGGAAGAGGTGAAACAAAAAAACGGCAGAAGCACTAAAAGACATCAAAATTGACAAGTTCAAAACTGTTTTGAGCAGTGGAAAAAACAGCTTGATAGGTGTATTGCATCAAATGCAAAGGACCTGGAAGGTGATTGAAGTTTAAAATGTAAAAATAAGTACACAATTTTTCATGAACAAATTCCAGGTTTTCTTTTTTTTTTTTCGGGGGTGGGGGGCAGCCTCTTTGTACAGAGAGACACCAGATAGGTGCCTTCAGAGAGAGGACCTTGTGAACATACACACAGAAGGCAGCACCTGCAAACCAATCAGAGAGGCATCAGGCAGAGGGAGAAACCAACCCTGCCAACACCTGACCTTGAATCTCCAGCCTCCAGCACTGGGAGAAAATTAATTTCTGTATTTAAACCTCCCAGTCTTGGGTATTTCGTTATGGCAGCCTACCAAACTAATACACTCTCCAATGCAATAACTCTATCTTGGTTCAATACTCTTTTCCCCATAAAAAATATGGTGCCGTGGAGTCTTCAACTTAAATAACAACCCTACTTCTTAGATGAGGTTGTTTTCCCCTTGACCTTGACTCTTTTGGGGGGCAGATGTAATGAGTTTCAGCTAGACTTGTGTTCAGTCCGGGATGAATGATTATCTGCTTTAGGGGAGCTTAGCATCAAAAAAATTCCCTCGGCCCCACCTATCCATCAGGTGACCTCCCTCATAATTTACCTACCTGGGGTGGCGAACCTTTTGGCGATTGAGTGCCAAAGTTTACGAAATAAGAGTATACTCGCTCGACTCGTGTGCCAACCCATTGAGTGAGATAGAGGTATCGATTATTTTTATGTCTATAAGAGCATAAACAATAATTTTAAATGGTATTCACAGCTCCACGTGCCAAAATAATTGCTCCATGTGCCACTTTGGGCACGCGTGCCACAGGTTCGCCACCCCCGAGTCCTAGGCCCATAGATCGACCTGAGATTACTGATTGCTAAGGGGTGGGAGGAATTGGTGTATAGTAGGGCTAGAGTTTCAGTTTTGCAAGATGAAAAAGTTCTACAGATCTGTTGCACAAGATCATTAATATTCATAACACAACTGAACTGTACACTTAAAAGTAGTTAAGATGCTAAATTTAACCAATTTTGCTACAGTTGAAAATCAAAAGACTATTTCAATTGCTTCCATTTAGAGAAAGTAAAATAGAGGCTGCATGTGGGAATATGTCCAACGTGAAACAGGAGGCAGTCAATTAAAAGACTGCATGTTCTGCTAAGATAGGAGAAAGACAAGAATTTCTGCTATTACCACTTTCAAATAACGTTTTATTGTGCATCTTAGGCAGTGCACTAGGGCAAGAGAAATAAATAGACATCATTACAACTGGACAAAAATAAAAATAAAAACTATCTTTATTCACAAACAGATAGTATACATAAACAACTACAAAAAAATCCCAAGGAATCCACAAAATAACTAATAAAATTAATAAAAGAATTTACCAAGCTTTTAGGATGTGTCAGATCACACAGACCAATTGCATTTCTATTTACCAACAACAAGCAATTGGAAAATATATTTCAAGCACCATCTGTAATACATTAAAAATATAAAATAGAGAAAATTAACAGATGTGTAAGACTTTTATGCTGACATCTACAAAGCATGGTACAGAGAAATTAAGGAAGACCTATTATAGAGACACCTTGTCATGGATTAGAATACTCCATATTATTAAAATACCAGTTCTTCCCAAATTGATCTACAGATTAATACCAACTCATTCAAAATCCAAGCAGGGATTTTTGAGAAACCAACATGATTCTGAAACTGGTATAGAAATAGGAAGTATTTAGAATAGCCAAAGCAATCTTGAAAAAGAAAAAGTTGGAGATCTACAATACCTCATTATTAAATTTTTACAAAGCCATAATAATCAATTCACTGTGTTATTGACATAAAGAAGACAAGTCAGTGGAACAGCATAGAGGTATACAGAAAGAAACCTGCACATATGTGATCAATTGATTTTTAACAAAGATGCCAAGTTAATTCAATAGGAAAACAATTGGTTTTTTTGTTTGTTTTGTTTTGTTTTGACAATCGATAATGCTGGAATAAGTAGACAAGAGCTGTCCAGAAAAAAAATCCAGCTATAAGTGCCTCTATTTTTTATATTACATGGCTGGATACCTTCCAGACAGCCCTCATCTAATTTATCTGTATCTCACAGAACACACAACAATCGATTTGAAGTAGATCACACAGACCAAAATACAAACATTCAAACTATAAAACTTTTTTTAAGGAGGAAGCTTAAGCTTGAGAGAGAGAGACAGACAGACAGACTAGGCAGAGGAACACACTGAAGTGGCAGAACATCAGTGAACAAAATGTGAGAGAAGCCTTTTCAAATTTTCTAGGCCTGCCTCGCCACCAGCTAAAAGCAGCTGAAGCGAAATAAGTCAGACTGAAACAATCAAGAAACATATGACCTCACTCATCTGTGGAATATAAAACTGAAAGTAACAAAGAAACAAAAACTCATGGACACACTCAATAGTTCAGCAGTTACCTGAGGGTAAGGGCGGAGGGGAATGGGGAGTAGGAGGGGGCATCAAATATAAGATGATGGAAAAACCTGATTCTGGGTGGTGAGCATGTAACGCAATGCATAGACAATATCATGTAGAATTGTACACCTGGAAACAATGTAATTGTTATCAACCAATGTCACTCCAATAAATTTTAACAATTAAAAAAAAAAGCAGCTGAATGAATGACTTCAACCAACATGGAGCACAATGGCCAGCCAATCCCCTACCCAAATTCTTGACCCCAGATTCAAAACTTCTTTGAATATATTTTTATTATCCTAGAGAACACAACGATTTTGTAGATAGGATCCCAAAATAATGCCATCTATAAAAGAAAATTTGAGGGATGCCAGGACGGCTCAGGGGGTTGAACAGTCGTCTTATAGCACTGGGGTCCAAGGATCGTATCCCAGCCCCAGCCCATGTGGACCCACATGCTGAACAGGGGTGTGTCCCCAGTTTGTTTCTCACTGGGGCAAGCTTCTCATGTGGGAGTCCCCCAGCTCGCAGGGGTGTGCCTTCCATGAGGGAAGTCCTTGGCCTGCCTGCACAGACCCATACCCATCTGTGGAGTGAAACTATGTCAAAAACTGGTGACACACAGCTATGGACACCTCTCTGGGCCCTCCCCCATGTTAGTGTTAGTGTATTTTATGAGTGGCTCAAGATGATTCTTCTAATTAGGGTGACCAGATGTCCCGCTTTTGGCGGGACAGTCCCAATTTTTAACAATTTGTCTTGTGTCCCTCGGCGTTTTAAAAAAGTCCCGATTTTTGGAAAGAATGCACAACAAGCTAGGGAACAGCGGGAGATAGACCAAATTTTTAATCAAGAACCCCCTCCCCCCCGGTCAATGGTGTCCCGCTTTACCAATGTTAAAATCTGGTCACCTTATTCTTCTTCCAGTGTGGCCCAGGGAAGCCAAAAGTTTGGACACTACTGATCTAAAGTATATTTGGAGGTTACTATTATCTGTATGATAATATCATGGGGAAATGAACATTTCAGATCCAAACTATGTTCTCAAACTTATATAGCAGTTAATGGCAGCATGTTGAGTATATAAACCAACATTGACTGAAATGTTCTAAGAGACAGTTGCTCAAAATTGGCCTGGGAGGTACAAATAATGTTTTAGAAATCTCCTTTTTGGCCTGAAATTCCTCTTACAAGACCAGATCCTGTACCTCTACAGGAAGGCTTTAGTCATATTTGATTATAAACTCAAAGTTTCCATACAGTATTTTTTAAAATATCCAACTGAGCACACAATGCAACACATAGATGATGTATTATAGAATTGTATACCTGAAACTTATGTAATTTTACTAACTGATGTCACCCCAATAAATTTAGTTTAAAAAATTGTTTAAAATAAAATGAAATATTCAAACATGGGTAAGTGTTGCAACATTTAATTTCAAAATCTGGCCTCTCTTGAAATTTAGAAAACCATTTAGATAGACACAGCCTGCATTACATCATGGCAACAAGCTACTAGAGTGAGAAAGAATGTCTTTCACATGGCTCATGTGCCCTTTTTGTGGCTTATAGTCAGTCCTGTTGTGCTTAGCTGAAGGCATCATGCATATCATACCATAGAATGCACCCAGGAGGTGCATTCTCATGGACCACAGTGTGAACGGTGGCATTTGGATTTTTGCAACTTATAGATACATAATATATAGCTACATATAAGATAGATAGATAGATAGGTAGATAGATAGATAGATAGATGATAGATAGATAGATAGATAGATAGATAATAGAAAAAAATGATGTACTTATGTCCAGGATTTGCTTCAAAATAATCTGGAGAAAGAAGATACAGAATGATGAAAGAACATTGATCATGTATTGGTATTAATAATTATTTAAGTCGTGTGATTGGTATATGGTATTTCATTAAATTACTCTCACTTTTTAATTAAATATTTGAAAATAAAAATTTTCAAAAGCATATTTTAAAGAAAAAATACATATAAATGTGTGTATGTATGGGTAAATAAAGATATAAATGTGCATGCATGTATGATTGTAAATAGACCTGTAAACACATTTAGGGAAAATCTTATAATGGTATTTAGGGTGGGCAGTATGACATTTCCAAGGATAATTTAGCTAGAAATTTTTTAAAGTTCATATCACTTGCCCTATTAACTTTATTTCTTAAAATTTATCCTGTGAAACCATAGGTTTTGTACACACAAAAAAATGATCATATTAAGTGATAAATCAAAGTGTTCATATTACATTAAGTGATAAAGTAAAACAAAACATGATCAAAGTATGACTCCTGGTTACTAGAAGAACTATTTAAAATAATATCTTTAGGAGGTGGCCAAGTGACAGCAACTTTTTTACACATTTTGATACTTTTTTAATTAAAAATATTTGTTTATTAATCAGAAAATAATACACTTAACAACATTTTGAATAATTTCTGATTTCAGGGAGGGCAATTTATTATAGAATTCGTTAATTTTCTGATCATTGATTAACACAAACACACTTGTTTTATTTAAAGCCCTATTTCACCACTTTTACATACCTATGGAATATTTTAGCAGATTAAGAATTCAACTTGACATATAAGCTTGCATATAGTTGCTAACATTCTCGGTATTGTTGTGGGGGAATAAAAGCTAAGGTGCTAAGGAGTTGGTTAAAACAGTATAGATGCCTAAAACCTTGTTGTCATAGATCAAAGCTAAAGAGAATTAAAACTGGATCCGATACAAATGTTGGGCCTCCACTGAGGAGGGAGGAGAAGCCATCAAAATTGCAAAGCCATCACCCATAGGGTCTGGTACATGCCATTCTCAACAGAAGCCAAAGCAACAGCGATGTGATCCATTCAGAAAAGAGAGCAACAGCTGGAGGTTTTCTGCAGTGACAACACTCCAATCCTGGTGGGAGAGAGGCAGAACACAGCAGAATTTAGGGAGCGGATCGTTTAGGTAGAGAGCTGTATCAACCCACAGAAAGTGGGTTGGTAGAGAATGAAGCCTCTGAGTAGGAGATAGGGTGTCATGTTGTGACTCTAGAACATACACAAACGAGGAAAGCAGAGTAAGAAAATCAAAACAAAGCTCAGCTATCATAATGCACTAAGAGTGTGTGGGAAAGCTAAATGATGAGGCCCCAAACTATCCTATACTCAACACTGGCTTTTCTAGAGAAAGAATCTACAAAAAACAAAACTTGTAATAGATCTATTGAAGAGTTTCAACTCACTAGAGAATGAAAGAACAGCTTTTATTTCCCCACCCACTCTTTCTGAGCCTGTGAGGTTTTGTCTGTGTTTGTTTGACATAGAACACCTAGCTACATCCCTCTTCTAGGCTAGCTACTTTGTTAGTCTGCAGCCTGGAGAGCTCAGCAGGACTCCACTCATCAAAACCGAAGACAGACTCTTTGCAGGCACCTCAAACCTTAAGAGTCTCCTTTGCAGCAGCCCCTCACATGGCTTGAATTGAAAACAACTTCCCTAGTCTTCCATGGAGACTGTAGTGAAACACTTCTGACCATTCATTGAGCTCTCCCCATAAGGTTGAACACTCCCTTGATTATTTCTTCTCCTGGCCTGAACTTCTCTTTATGTAGATATGGGGGTGGGGAGAGAATAAGGGGGGTGTGATTTATATTAACATAGTGACTTTTAGGGGGAGGTATCTACCTCACATAATTATTTAAAGAGGTGATCAGTGTAAGGTGACCAGATTTTAACATTGGTAAAGCGGGACATCATTGGCCGGGGGGGGGAGGGGTGTCTTGATTAAAAATTTGGTCTATCTCCCGCCGTTCCCTAGCTTGTCGTGCATTCTTTCCAAAAATCGGGACTTTTTTAAAACGCCATGGAATGCGGGACAAATTGTTAAGAATCAGGACTGTCGCGCCAAAAGTGGAACGTCTGGTCACCTTAGATCAGTGGTACCTTTTAGCCCTCAACTAGGGGTCATATTTGCAGTTCTGAAATTCTAGGACACTATGAAGCTGGCATCATGCTAAGTGCTTTCTCCAACTTATTGAAATTTTCAATGGCACTGGGACCTGGTTTTATTTATTTCCTTATTACAAGTTAAGGGAACTATGGCCTAAAAATGAACTCTATCCAATGTCATCTAGGTAGTTAGCAGAATTGCAGATTTTGTACTTTGCCTTTCTCTTCCAAAGCTCTGATCATTTTCCACTCCCTTTCCACAGAGTATACCAAAAACACTCGTTTTAGATCTCACCAGGGATGAGATTCTAATAGTATTCATTGTGATTCTGAAATCTGGATCAGGACATATTGGAAACTGAGTTTATAGCAAACTATATTTCTCAGTGATTCTCACCGAACAAGGATAGGGACGGGGAAGAATAAAAGCATCTCTACTTAACCATGGTGTCCCCAAAGAAGGTTCTTACTGATTTACTCATGAGTCCATCTCTGTGTTTGTTACACAAAGACCTACATTTTCTGAACAGGAAATACTTATTGAATAGGTTTTCGTTTTAGCAGATATTTTACAGCAGCTTTTACATCCTTATTCCTCAAGCTGTAAATGATAGGATTTAGCATAGGGATCACGACCCCATAAAACAGGGAAATGAGCTTGTCTGAAGGTTGCAACTTGTCTTGCCCAGGCAGTTCTTGAGACTTGGGTTTGGCATACATAAACAAGATGGTACCATAAAATATGATCACCACAGTCAAATGTGCTGAGCAGGTGGAAATGGCCTTGCGTCTCCCTGTGGCTGAGTTCATTCTCAAGATGGTGCAGAGGATGGACAGGTAGGAAAAGAAAATGGCCAGCAATGGAAGAACCAAGAATGCCATGTTTGATATCACCATGGTGATAATATTAAGGGATATGTCAGCACAAGCTAGCTTAAGGACAGCTAATATTTCACATGTGAAGTGATTGATAATATTATTACCACAGAAAGGCAATTGCATGGCAAGAGATGTTTGCACAATTGAGTTGATTCCACCGGAAAGCCATGACACAGAAGCCATCAGTGCATACACCACCTTGCTCATGAGGGCGGGGTATCTCAGAGGGTTACAAATAGCCACATAGCGATCAAAAGCCATCATGCCAAGGAGCAAACACTCTGTTGACCCCATTGCAAACCCAAAGAACATCTGCACTGCACATCCATAGAAGGAAATGTTCCTTTTCTTTGAGATTAAGCTCACCAACGTTGAGGGGACAGAGGAAGATGTATAGCAGATATCCAGAAAAGAGAGGTTGCCCAGGAAGAAGTACATGGGGGTGTGAAGATGGGAATCAAAGATGCTTGCTACAATCAGAACACCATTGCCAACCAGAATCACTAGGTACATAAGTAGAATTAGAACAAAGTAAACGATCTCAATCTTTGGGTATCCAGAAAGACCCAGAAGAAGAAATTCTGACACAAGTGTCTGGTTCATTTCATCCATGTTATCTGCTTTCAGGATGTGAAAGGAAGCTCTGCTATAAAATACACTGGAATACAAAACCAAGAGTTACAAAGAAACAAAAACTCATGGACACAGTCAATAGTTCAGTGGTTACCTGAGGATAAGTGGGGAGGGAATGGAGGAGGAGGGAGGAGGAACCAAATATGCAGTGATAAAAAGAGAACTGACTCTGGGTGTTGAGCACATATACAACATATAGACGATATAATGTAGAACTGTACTCCTAGAAACTACGTAGTTTTTACCAACCAATGTCACCTCAATAAATTTACCAATTAAAAAAATAAAAAAACTTCTAAAAAACAAATGTTAAAAATTACCCGAACAATTCATTTTGGGGGAATGTATCATAAGGAGTGTTTGCTTGAAGCTCTTTCATCCAGTTATCTTCAATGTGTGTTACTAGAATATAGTGAAATTGGGAAAGATGGAAGTACCTATGTTCCTTGCTAATATGTGAAGATCTATCTATGATAAGACATACAGAAATCCTGCTGTTGAGGACACATTGCTGGGTTTAGGTTCCTAAACTCCTGATTAATTACCAATTATAAGTCTGATTTCTTCATCTGGCCCAGAAAGCAAGCAGCTGAGAGAACAAAAGACTACTCAACAAGGACTGGAAAGTTGAAAAGTTGATTTGGCAATTAGCAACGATGGTCAAAATTTCACAGCAACTTTGATATTTGTGGTGTATATCTTTTTCTGTGCCTCCATACTTTATATCAGTTACCATAGTTGTATATTTTATAGAATTTAATAATAACTTGAATAGCATAAGTTGATATTTAACATCTGTTTAAACATGGTGAGTTGTTGATTTCATATTCCAGCCCCTCTTGGACTCTTTTGTGACTGTTTCTATGACAAAGACAACTCCATATATCAGCTCCATATGATTGTTACAGGTAATCTTCAGAGAATATTACATAGTCTCTTCACGTATTTTATTCTGTAGCTTTAGTGGCGATCATGATAATTTACTTGAGTAAACCAACCTAAGAACATAAGGTTCAAATATTTTATATAAATATGTGTTTATGTGTGTATGTACCTCTTCATGCTTTACAAAGCATAATCTTTATTTACTTAATCCCCATTTTTTCAAAAAGATGGAACTTGTCCAGAGTTAACCAGGTAGCATATAATAAAGTGGAGTTCAAACTCAGATCAAGCCTAGTTCAGTGTCACTAATTTTCATACATACATGAAACACCTGGGTATCTTGAAAAGCTTTAGATTCTGTTTTAGAGTTCAGGGCAGCTCCCAAGTCTGCATTCCTCATAAGTGCCCAGGTGACACTTAGGCAATAAATAGATCTTGAAAGCCCCTGAGGAACAAGGCTTTAATCTACTCTGAACTGGCAGGTTATCTGGATTTTTCTGATCCAAGTGGATCTTCTTTTGCCTTATTGTGGATTAGCAGGCCAACCTAAAAGATGACAAGAAGATACTTTTGTGTTTTTACAGAAAGCTTCATATTCACACCATGTTTAATATTCTTAAGAAAAAAAAATATTATTCAAAGACTTTTTTAAGTATGCTAGGGGAAGCCAAGATGGCTCAGTGGGTTAAGCGCTCATTGCAGCCCCAGGGACTGAGGATCGAATCCCGGCCCTGGCCCATGTGGACCCATATGCTGAACTGGGGAGTGCCCCCAGTTCAGTTCTCACTGGGGTGAGACCCCGGCCCAGTTCCTGCCCTGTGCAGCCCCGCGCCCACCTGTGGAATGAAACTATGTGGAAAAACCAATGATGTGCAACTATGGAAACTGCTCTGGGCCCTTCCCCTTCTCTCAATCTCTGTCTCTGTATCTCTGTCAAAAAACAACAAGAAAAAAACAATAAAAATAAATATTAAAAAAAAAATGTATGCTAAATTTGTGCCAGACTATTACAATAGTTTTAGACTGTTACTGATAGCCTACCTTGGATCCAGTCATAGTCTAAGTATAGTAAGGATAAACGAAAGAATAATATAAAGTGCCCACCATTTCAAAGCCAACAATTCAGTTAGAATATAGGAAAAGTACACATGAAAATACATTTTAAATATGAGTACAGTAGGTAACTAAAGCTATCAAAAGTAAAATCCCAGACAAGGGGAACTACTGTGCTCACTGGCATGCAGAGGACATGGATTTAGCATGATGCAAAAGTACCTCAGACTAAATGAAAGTCTTTGGTTTGAGGTTCTGTGCTTATAATTAGAACTACAGTCTTTTCATTTTTTAAATAGTGATAAAAATACCAACTTGGGAAAGCCAGGATGGCTCAGCAGGTTGAGGCTCGTCTTGCAGCCCCAGGGTCCAAGGATCAAATGCTGGACAGGAGGCCGCAGCCCAGTTCCTGTCCTGCACAGCCCCGTACCCACGGGCGGAATGAAACCACGTAGAACACTAACAACATGCAACTATGGGAACTGCTCTGGGCCCTCCCCCTTTTCTCTGTCTCTATCTGTCAAAACCACTAAAAATAAATCTTTAAAAAAACATACCTGCTTTACTTTTCTTGCTGGGATATTATATTGAAATAACAAGACAGCATATGAAAATCGCTTCAAAGTTTAACAGACTATATAAATAAAATGAAATAATAATAATAATGATTCATAGCTATATTTTTCATGATAATAAATTCGTACCTGGAGTGTATCATTTATTCACAGTATAAATTAATACTGAATAACAGCTTTAACTATGTACTGAAAAGATAATTTGATAGTATTGAAATTTTACCTTTCTACTGATAAATTATTTCAACCTCCTAGAAGAACCAGTTACTGTCTTCTTAGTATGCATGTCAGCATTCTGAATTAAGGTCAGGTGCCACCGACAATGCCAGATTCCACAGATGTGGAAGAATAAATATTTGTTATGCAATAGTTGTTATAATTGTCCCCCAAACCCCAAAGCAATTTAAAGTTGGAATGACAGGCCTGAGCAATGGAGAAACTTCTTGGTATGTTAGGGACAGGGTCCCACAGACCCAATTAAGAGCGGTGCTGGGAATAAACTGCAGCTGAACTAAAGCTCAACACTGAAATGACATCCTCCTACACAGGGAACATTTGGAAATAGGGGCAAATGTTTACCAAATTAACTCATAAAATGCGAGAGCTTTTTTAGTTCAAAATATGTTTATAAAGGAAAAAGTTAATTTAAAACAAGAAATTATGAATTCAAATGATAATTACCAAAATGAAACGTTAGAATTAAGAAGAATGGTTTAGATCAGGCACGTCCAACCTTCGACCCAGGATGGCTTTGAATGCGGCCCAACACAAATTCTTAAAACATTATGAGATTTTTTTGCGACCTCATTTTTTGCTCATCAGCTATCATTAGTGTATTTTATTTGTGGCCTAAGACGATTCTTCTTCCAATGTGGCCCAGGGAAGCCAAAAGGTTCGACATTGTTGGTCTAGATATTATAAATTACATAAAACATACTTGTAATGAATTAAATGCATTACTATTTAACTTTTTGCTTACTATATATTCCTAGATAACATGTTAATGAATTAAAATGTTTTAGGAAAATCTATTAAGCTATATATTGTAGATATAAACACTGTCATTTGATAAAGTTATCCTTCAAAAATAAAGAAGAGGGGAAGCTGGGATGGCTCAGTGGGTTAGGCACTCACTTTGCAGCCCCGGGGACTGAGGATCAAATCCCAGCCCTGGCCCATGCGGACCCATGTGCTGAACTGGGAAGTGCCCCCAGTTCAGTTCTCACTGGGGTGAGACCCCGGACCAGTTCCTGCCCTGTGCAGCCCCGCCCACCTGTGGAATGAAACTGTGTAGAAAAACCAATGATGTGCAACTATGGAGACTGTTCTGGGCCCTCCCCCTTCCCTCTGTCTCTGTATCTCTATCTCTCTCTCTCTATCTCTCTCTCTCTGTCTGTCAAAAACAATAAAAATAAATCTTAAAAAAAAAAAATGAAGAAGAAATAAAGATTCTCCCAGACAAATAAAAGCTAAGATAGTTCATTACTACGAGAACTGCCTGATAAGAAATGCTAAAAGGAGTTATTCAGGCTGAAATAAAAGGACGCTAATTAATAACACAAAAACATACAAACATATACAACGCACTGGTAAAGGTAAATATTTAGTTATTCATAAAATTCCAATTGTGTAATAGTATGGTGTGTTAACCATTTAACTATAGTATAAAGGGTAAAGCAAAAGTATTAAAAATAACTATAGCTATTATAATTAGTTAACAAATATAGAAATAAGTAGAGATAAACTGTCACATTAAAAACATAAAAGGGAGGGAGTAAAAAGGCAGAGTTTTCTATGCAATTAGTGTTAAATTGACATTAGCATAAAACAGACTGTTATAAGATGCCTTGTGTAAGCTATACGGTACAATAAAGCAAAAACTTAAAATACATTCACAAAAGATAAAGAGACAGAAATCAGAGCATACCATCATGGAAAATCATCAATCCACACAGGTAGGCATATGGGAGAAAAAAGGTACAGTGGAACTCTAAAACAGACATAAAGCAATTATTAAGATTAGTAAGTCTTTACTAATATAAATGTAAATGGATTGAACTCTCCAATTAAAAGGCACAGAATGGCTGAATTGATTAAAAATTAGAAAATAAAATATAAATCAACTGTATGCCGCCTACAAGAGACTCACTTTAACATTAAGGATACCCACAGGCAGAAAGTAAAGGGATAGAAAAAGATATTCTATGCAAATATAAGGTAGCCATACTTGCATCAGACAAAATAGACTTTAAGGCAAAAGCTCATGGGAGACAAAGATCATTATATAATAATAAAGAATTAACTCATCAAAAAATATAATAATTGTAGGCACCTAAAATCAGAGTACCTAAATATATATATAATGTAAATACTAACAGATCTAAAGGAAGAAATAGATAGTAACTCAATAATAGTGGGGGACTTCAATACCCCAATTTCAGCAATGAATAAGTACCCAGACAGAAAATCAACAAGGAAACATTGTACTTGAATAATACTCTCAATCAAATGAATTGACATATATAGATCATTCCATAACATGTGTATCTAACAGCAGTAGGATACATATTCTTTTTTTTTTTTAAGATGTATTTTTATTTTTATTGTTTTTTGACAGAGAGAATGGGGAGGGCCCAGAGCAGTCTCCATAGTTGACAGCATTAGTTTTCCGTATAGTTTCACTCCACAGGTGGGCGAGGGGCTGTGCAGGGCAGGAACCGGGCTGGGAGCCTCCTGCATAGGCCGTGGCAAGAACCAAACCAGGGGCACAGCCCAGTTCAGCATATGAGTTCCCATGGCCGGGCCCGGGATTCAATCCTCAGGCTCCAGGGCTGCAAAGCGAGTGCTTAACATGCTGAGCCATCCCAGCTTCCCCAGGATACATATTCTTATCAAGTGAACAAATATTCTCCAGGTTAGAGTACATGATAAGCCACAAAACAAATCTTATTTAAGAAGATTTAAGTCATACTAAGTTTTTTTCTGACCACGGCTGTATGAAACTAGAAATCAACAACAAGAGGAAAACTAAGATGTGGAAACTAAACAACACACTCATGAAGAACCACCAGGTCAAAGAAAAACATCAAAAGGGAAATAAAAAATATATCATGAAACAAATGAAAATGGAAACAGTATACCAATATCTATGGGAATCCTAAGTAACAACAACAACAAACAATTCTTAGAGGTAAGGTTACAATAATACATATATTAAGAAAAAGAAGAGAGATCTCTCAAATAACCTAACTTTATACCTCAAGGATCTAGACAAAAGCACAACCTAAGCCCAAACTTAGCAGTTGGAAGGAAATAACAAAAATCAAAGTGGAGATCAATGCAATCAATGCAATTTGAGACCAGAAAAACAATAGAAAAGATCGACAAAATCATTAACTCCTAAAAGAAAACATAGGGGAAAAGTTCCTTGACATTAGACTCTGCAATGATTTTTTAGCTATGACACCAAAAGCACAACAATAAATGTAAAAAGCAACAGGTGGGATTACATCAAACTAAAACTCTTCTGCATAGCAGAAGAAATAATCAACAAAATAAAAAGGCAGCTTATGGAATGGGAGAAAATACCCGGGGTGCCAAAAAAATGGATACACATTTTAAGAATTGTTATCTATGTATTAAGTTTCGAAGTTGAATTGAATTACGGTAGCAACGTGTACTACGATGTTTGCTCAAAAGATGGCGTTAATCAAATGAGTGCTAGCATCACCATGTGACAGGCAGGACCATCAAAGAAAATGGTGGCAGCGTGGATGTCATTTGAAGAGTACAAGACCATTTTAAAGTGATATTTGAAAGACAAGAAAGTTGTGGATATACAACAACAATGGAGGCATGAGTACACAAAAGAACCTCCAACACACCTAAACAATTGCACAAATTCATGATAAGTTTGAGACACATGGTACTGTGTGTGATGTGCAAAAGGGAAGATCCAGGATGCCTCACACAGCAGCCAGTACTACTTCTGCCAGGTTGTTGGAACAGTTGACATGTTCGCCATAGAAGTCTACAAAACAACGTGCATGTGAAACAGTAGTTAACAGAACACATTCTTAAAGCAGCAAAATGGAAAGTTTTCAACCCAAGACTATTAGATGTACTGAATGAAGATGACCCTGATTGAAAGGTTCAGAGAATTTGCCAGAACAATGGATAGGATGAAGATGTGCGGTGGAGTTTCCCCCACATTCTCCTCACTTAACAACCCTGACTTTTACCTGCAGGGGACCTTACAGGACGCTGTGTACCGTAGAAAACCAGCTACTCTGGCAGTACTTCAGTAAGAAATTGAAACAGCAAGAGCAGCGATACAATGGACACTTTGGTCAACATTGCTCAAGCAGTAGTTTGCCATCATCAAAAGTGTCTGGACACTGATGGTAACCACGTTTAGAGCATCGCTTGTAATTGCAGAAGTCAAACATGACTTGTGTTCATCTTTTGTTATCAGTATATATTGACTATTACAATTTTAATAGTTTTTTCCTTTATTATACAATGTGTATACATTTTGGGCACCCTCTGTATATGAAAACTATATATCAGATAATAGGTTAATATTTAAAACATATAAAGAAGTCATACAACTCAATAACAAAAAAATAATAATAAGGGGAAGCCGGAATGGCTCAGTGGGTTAGGCGCTCACTTTGCAGCCCCAGGGACCGAGGATCGAATCCCGGCCCTGACCCGTGTGGACCCATATGCTGAACTGGGGAGTGCCCCCAGTTCAGTTCTCACCGGGGTGAGACCCCGGCCCAGTTCCTGCCCTGTGCAGCCCCGCACCCACCTGTGGAATGAAAACTATGTGGAAAAAACAATGATGTGCAACTATGGAGACTGTTCTGGGCCCTCCCCCTTCTCTCTGTCTCTGACTCTGTATCTCTCTCTGTCAAAAACAATAAATAAATCTTTTAAAGAATAAATAAATAAATAAATAAATAATAATAATAATAATAATAATAATAATAATAATAATAATCTGATTTTAAAATGGGAAGAGGAACTGAATAGACATTTTTCCAAAGAAATCATACAGATGGCCAATAGGCACAGGAAAAGATGCTCAATATCACAAATCATCAGAAAATGTAAATGAGAACCACAATGAGATATCATTTCACACCTGTTGAATGGCTATAATCAAAAAGACAGAGATACGTGTTAGTGCAAATGTGGAGGAAAGGAAATTCTTACACACTGTTGGTGGGAATGTAAATTGCTTCAGCCACCAGAAAAACAGTATGAAGCTTCCTCAAAAAATTAAATACTGATCTACCATATGACCCAGCAATCCCACTTCTGGGTATGTATCCAAGGGAAATGAAAACAGGATATTGAAAAGATATCTGCATTCCCATGTTCATTATAGCATTTTCCACAATAGCCAAGAAATGGAAACAACCTAAGTGTCCATCAACAAATGAGTGGATAAAGAAGATATGATACATACACACAGACACACATACACACATATATACATAATGGAGTATTATTTAGCCATAAAAAGGAAGAAAATCCTGCCATTTGGGACAACATGAATGGACTTTGAGGGCATTATAATAAGTGAGATATGTCAGAGAAAAAAAAACAAATACTTTATTAGATTTCACATATAAGTGATATATGTGGACTCTAAAAGAGCCAAACTCATAGAAACAGAGCAGGATGGTACTTACCAGGTGCTGTCGGATGGGGAAATTGGGGAAATGTTGATCAAAAGGTACACACAGTTAGAAGATGGGTAAGTTCTGAGGATCTAATGCACAGCATCATCATTTTAGTTAACAATACTCTATCTGTGTAATATACTTGAACATTGTTAGAGACTAGATTCTAAATGTTCTCACCACATTAAAAAAATGATAATTGTGTAATGTGATGAAGGTGTTAGCTAGTGATATGATATTTATCTTATAATATACAATTGTATCAAATGAACACAATGTTATATGTCAACAAAAAATTCAGAATAGCACATAATACATAGAGATTCCAAGTTTTTCTGGTTGAAGTAACAGACAGAGGTGAGAGAAAGAAAATTCAAGCTTTGCTTCCTTTCAGGATCCTTTATTTGTTCAGTGTTCCTTCAGTGAAAAGTACCACTGCAGTCCAAACTATAAACACTAAAGCAACATAAAATTTCATAGCACACAAAATATTGAGAAACTGAATGTATGGTTAAATTGTCTATCTGCCCACAAGTATAGATTCTGAGTGTCTACCATGCTGAAAGCACATCTTGAGATGGTTTTGTGATACAGAAAAGTAAAATAGAAAGTTTTCTGACAAGTATTTTTAGCCCATTGTTGGGGAGGGGGGGGCAAAATACCCAGAATTTCTTTATAAAAAATTGTGTATTTATTCTTATGTGTTTAAACTTCAGTCACCTTCAAAGTACTCTTCCTTTGATGCAATACACCTATCAAGATGCTTTTTCCACTGCTCAAAACAGTTTTTGAACTCGTCGATTTTGATGCTGTTTAATGCTTCTGCCATTTTTTGTTGTTGTTTCAACTTTTCCACAACAGCAAAATGTTTCTCTTTGAGGACTTTTTCCATCCGGGGACACACACAAAAAAATAACAAAAAAAGTTGTTCTGGGCCGGATCGGGTGAATAGGGAGGGTGGGGCACAAGAGTCAAACTGTTTTTGGCCAAACACTGCTGAACACTCAGCACAGCGTGGGCAGGTGCATTGTCATGCCACATGTTGTTCATGTAAATCACCCATATGAAATGGGCAAATGCACTGAAAGGGTCTCCAAAAAAATTCACAACAATGCCAGCTGGTTACACTGATGCAGGTGGGTTCCTAAAACACTCACCTATCAGAGGAAACCTGTACAACAAGGGACCCGCCCTCCAGAAGATAGTTTCCAGTTTTTTGGAGTCGCCCCCTCATTAGGTACATAGAAAAATGTCCCTTCCCCCCACTTATTATTTAAGGTATCATCTATTATTATATAACATTAATTCTCAGGTACCTGAACAGTGTAAGTTTCAGCATTTAGAGTGAACTAAAGAAGAAATATGTAGAAGGTTAAGGAGGAATTTTTAATTTGAAAAAGTGGTTTTGTTTTAAAAAGCTTTAACAGAAAAATATTGATTGATTTTTTATTGTCAAATTTAATGGGGTGACATTGATTGGTAGCAATTAGATAGTTTCTGGATGATTTATTTTATTGTTTTTTGGGAGAAGGTGAGAGAGAGAGACAGAGAGAAACAGAGAAGTGGGGAGGGTCCAGAACAGTCTCCACAGTTGTACATCATTAATTGTGATATGGTTTCAGTCCACACAGGTGGGTGTGGGACTGCCTAGGGCAGGAACTGAACCAGGAGCCTCCTGCATAGGAGGTGAGAAACTTCGCTGCTGGACCATCCCAGCAGTTTTTAACAGAAAAATGTTGAGAAAGCAGAATTCATTTCTGGGACAAAATTTGAATTTGAATGCAGACATGTGTTACTAAAGTCAAATAGAAATTCTTTTTGATGAAAAGTTACATTCCGTTCCACATGCTCCAACCCTTACTTGGATGTAGAGGGGAAATAAAGCTTATCTTTATTTATTTATTTTTTTCACATTTAATTGTCAGTTCACATTGTTTACATTCTTCAAACTTAACTTCTTTGTACTCACTGCAGAGTGGGGATGCAATAACTTTAAAAGCTCATTTCAGGGTTTTATTGGTGAGAGGTTGGGCAGTGCTGCAAATAGACTAGCAGCTGGAGTCATAAACGTAGATTTGAGATCTTTTTCACCTCCTTTATACTGGCTCGACAACCTTCAGACAGGTATTTCAATTTTCAGTCTCAGGCTCTATATCTGCAGAATAGGGATTAGAACTAATTCATTTTAGCATTCTGAGAACATTAGGTATTTGAAAATACTATGCAAATGAAGGCAATTTATACTATTAATCATGGGAAGTTTTCAGATAATTTCAGAAAAGAAAAAATGACAATACTTATTAAAGAATTTTGGATTGATTTGACTCTTAAAACCCTAATATATTGTGGTATAGAGACAATGATATACACATTTCTTGAGTCACTTTACAATAAGAATACACCAATTATATGATATAATTGGATCTATAATAATTATATTCTCCCTAGGGTTTTGGAAAGTTTTTAATGCCCCATGTTTACAGTACTAACTTTAGTTTGTTGCAAATATTAGACCCCTCCCTGGCTCACCCCAAAAGAACTTAAATTATCTTGCAATACTAATGGCTGGTCTTTTGGAGGATGTTTCTGAAGCTCAATATGTAGAGAAACACTTAGATAACTAATTACAAAGGTCCCAAGAATCCATTGGTCATCTTACTTTTTTTTCTAAGACTGAACTAGAAACTCTGGACCTGAGAGTCAGAATATTTTAAATAAGCTCACCTACCAGTTTTCCCTGAGGAATAAAGTACTGGTAAGTCAAGATGTGAAGAAAATAATTACAGCACTCTGCTTACTATCTGAATTTCATGAATATCCCCTAGCTTTATACTGCAAATTATTACATAAAATGAGAGCATCTCTTCTCTTGAAGCTGTGTAGAGCAAAGCAGCTGTTAGTTAAGGAAAAAGACCAGTCTCAAATCAACGAAAGGAAACCATTTCCCAGGCTCACAGGTACTTAAATGACATCATACTCCCTCTTCTTCTCTTATAAATATTGTTTTTTCAAATTATGGGTAAGATATCAATTTTATATGCTTTAACTGGGTACATCTAATTTTCTCATCCGTTAAGTTTTCACCGTTTAATGTCATAAAGCTTTGCATAACATTTTAGAACATTGCTGGGTCACTGTCACAACAAAGCTCTTAGGTAGAAATTAGTGTCATTTAAGGACAAGAAAAAAAGAAGTTCCAAATCTTTCCGTTTCGAACCTAGATACTCTAAAATAAAATTTAATAGTCATTTGCCAGAGCTGCTGCTTCAAAGACATTTATGGTTGACCCTTTATTTTTATATTGTACAGAATTTGTTTTTAAAATCTTAACAGTGTCATCAGTATGAAAAACATATCCATGTAAACAAGGTTTACATATGTATCTACTTGTATGTATGTATAATATAAATTACCCTATCACCACTCAGAACACAAGGACAAGAAATAAACCAACATTATTAAATTAGCTAATAATCTGTCAAAATATGAAGTTATTATGATGTTATTGACCATATGTCCTATGCTATATATTACATGACATATGGTAACTACTTACCATGGTGATTCCTTCACAATACATGCAAATATTGAATCACAATGAGTAAAATCAAAAGATTTTGTATATCAACTACACATCAATTAAAACATTATGAAACAAAGAAAAACATAAATAAATAAGCTAATCTCATTAGGGAACTAGAAAAAAGAATGGGCAGAATTCTGAGAGTTCCAAGACTTACAGAAACATAATTTGAGCAGTGGTAGCTATCTTTGTTGTTCATGTCATGATGTAAAAGATGTGGCCTCCTGTCCTCCAAAATATCCTTTGGTACTACACTAAGGACAGACTATTGCAAAATACAGTGTTCTGACCACGTATGTTCTTGTAAAGAAAAAGCAGAGAATTGATCTTTGTCAGGTGTAGGACAGTTGACCCCCGCGCAGCACTGGGTTTGTGTTCTGCCTCCCTGCCCTTTCCTCCCAGCGGGTAGAATGAGACCATCAGATTCCCCGATTTCGTGCTGTTAGAGACATCGTTGCAACACAGGTTTGTTATCTTGTTTTCTTCAGCAGCCAAGCAATTTGAACACTATTATTGGACGTATAATCTGCTGAAAAATTAATTTTCTGTCCCAGATATGTGGAACTACAAGGCAATTTTGGGCCACTTCAGCAGTTGCTATGACCACTGTATTTTCAAAACTATTTTAAAAGATCTTAAAAATAGCTGATTTATCATATCACCTCAATAGGTTATATTCAAAATAATTGTTGGGTTCAGAATAATTATGACAAAGCATATGATTCGTATATCTAATTCTTTAAATATGAATGAACATCAACTACCTCTTTCCAGAAAGTAACCCTTTCTGGAAGCTCCTTGCACCAGGGTTGCTGGAATCAATACTTCTTTAGCCTGCTGCCCCAGAGTTCCAGAGGGAGCTTTGACTCTGGAGAGTAAATTGTTTGTAATTTATCTTGTTTTGATTGCTACTGACCTGGATTAATCTTGGCCAACAAAAATGTTCCAGAAAAAAAAAAATCTGTCTACCTATTTCATCTATTCCTGTTTCATCTATTGTCTACACTGTGCTGCACATTTTAATTTGTAGTGGAAATTCAGCTCAGTAGATCAAATCTAGGGTTGTCATATTCTCGATGTGTCTATAATCCTGCTTGAATTCCAGGTTTACTTCATTTAACCTCTTAAAACCCATTAGATTAGTACAGCACAGCACACATTTCCATGTCTGAGATAATAGTGTTTCGAAAACAGTGTGAGCTTTAAAGCCTGTCAA
This sequence comes from Craseonycteris thonglongyai, assembly GCA_004027555.1. Lineage (NCBI taxonomy): Eukaryota > Metazoa > Chordata > Mammalia > Chiroptera > Craseonycteridae > Craseonycteris > Craseonycteris thonglongyai. Next base: position 73,197 of record PVKE010001647.1, on the reverse strand, counting down.
CACTTGCTTCTTACACAGTTCATTAGGCACAGAACATGGAGTAAGCCCATTACCTTCTCTCCACATTGCTTTCCTTGTTTCTAAAATGAAAAGGCAGCAACTTAGGACAACTTTTAAGCTTCAGAATTATAAAATCATATGAAAGGAAAACATTAAGTTGCTTAAAAAACACTGCAATATTTGTATAAAAAGTTACCATTTAACCTTGAGGAATTGATTTTATAGTAACTTCATTTGCTCACTGCCATCCCCTTCCACCAACCCTGGTTATATTGCTTAGCACATACCAGGCTATTGCTACAGATGTGTTAAATGAATTAATGATTAAGCATTTACATATTACATTTAGCTTGCAAGTGCTTTACTGAATTGTATTATTGGATTCTCTCATTAATTCTATGAAGAAGTTATTAGAAACTTTCCAGACAAGGAAACCTAGACTCTGAAAAGTAGTGGAGCCTTCACTTACTTAGCATGTGAAAGATCTAGCATTTGGAGTTGTATTTTCTAAGAATGTAATCTTGGGTCTCACATTCTTACATGCAACCCATTATGACCCAATTAAGAATCAAATGTATTTGAAGTTCCTACACTAGACCATAAGCCTAGCATATGTGATAAAAGTTAAACTCACATCAATATATAGGGGAGCACACAGTTACTGAAAGCAGCTACCAAATTAACGTAATGTCACAGAGATTATAAGAGATGTAGCCCAGAGTTTTTTCTCAGGTCACGAGCATTTGATTACTATTGTTTATGATGCCTAACATACCCAGGACATCTAGAGAAAAACTATTTTAGTATATGTGCTGCTGAAGTGAGCACTAGAGGAACACTAAAGACAAAATGAATGTGTCCTTTTCACCCACTGAACAATAGCTTAATAAACTCACTACTTCTAGAAGAGAAGTTTTCTAGAGTGTGGGGGTGGGGGTAGGGTGAAAAGCTCTCAAAAAAGCACAAATAGCAAAAGGATTAGGTGCCTACGACCTCCAGGACATCAATCCTTTAACTTATCAACTGGGATATTTTTCTTTTCCTCTGGGTAGCTGTTGAAGCACCCTTCATACTCAAATGAAAAACAAAAAACAAAAAACTGAAAAACCTAGGCAGCATGAACTACTCTAGCTAGTTCAATAATTAAATCAGTCGGTCAAGATCTAGTTGTGAAGGACCCACCAGAGCTTTGGTCTCACTTGAGACTGAAGCTACGTACACTTTAGTTTGCACAAACTACGACAGAGCTGAGCTGGGAACCCAGAGAAGTTGGGAGAACTGTATCTTTGCCAAGGGAAATAAAACTTTTCGACACCACTTTAACCTCAAATGAACTATTATGTGTCTAATTCCAAAAGAAAATGAATTTTGAGAGGTTCTCTACAATCTACAGGAGGAACAAATCATTGCCCTGAAAAACATTGACTACAGACCGATCATGCATGGGTCACAGTTCAGTATTGATAAGAAAAGTTCACGACCCTGAAGAATGCCTCTATATTCAACTTTTTTTCTGTGTTTGCATCTGGTCAAAATTCCAAAGGTTCTCAATTCCCTGAAGAATAAATGTCAATTCCCTAATATTACATTTCATATACCTCACAAACTGGCAAATCTTCCTTTCTTTTTTTTTCTTTTTTTTTTTTTCCTGACTATTGCACCCCTATATAATATTTTCTTGCCGTTCAGAAGTGCCACTGATCTGCTTCTTCCTATTACCTGAGACTTCTCTCTCAGCTCATCAAAGCTAAATTCAATATACAAGATACCTATGAAATCTTGTTCTAACGCTCTCTCAGGTGAATACCCCTGCTTTGACATCCATTTCTACTTAATCTCTTGTTTGAGTAAAACGTGTGTAGTGATTCAGAGGCTTCCTACTTCCAACAGACCTCACCACACAGCAATACTGTGTTATTGTTGTGTTTTGTTTTGTGTTACCCAAGGTCTGCATTCTGTTTCTTAGTCCCACAGAGGGAAAACTGACTTGTTAAAACAAGAAGAGTCTGGATCTTATTTACAGGGGTCAGTTCACACTAGCTCACAAACGCTACGATGAAGCAGAGTGCCATGCTTTACAAGGAGAAACACGAAGGCCAAAGGAGGAACAGCCACTTAATTCCTTTGCTCAGTCCACTCTTTCTTTCTATGTAAGTGACCTGGAAGCTGGCTTCTCCTCAGAAGGGGAAAACTGGGTCAAATCAAGGGGGTAACTTATATGAATAGCATAATCAGTGCCATCAGGCTAAAGGAATGCCAGATTCAATCATCTCCACGTTACGCATAATGGACCTGAAATCCGTTGAATGAGCACTGCCTCTAGCTGACTCTGGGAACTTCTTTCTGTTCTCCATGACTGACCAGGCACTTGATGGCTAATATAATTTTTACTTTAACTAGATTTAAAACTTTATTTTTAAAAACATCTGGTCTAATTAAGCTTTAACCCATTTTTAAGTGTCTTTATTTTCCTCCATCCCATTATGTATTGTTTTGTTTTTATGATGTTACAAGTCAATTTTTCTTTTCTTTTTTTTTTACATTTATTAGAGTTCCTCCTATAAAACTACATTTCTGATCAGAGCTCCCTCATTGGCATATGCCTTATATTGCTTTCTATGATTTTTATGAGTTATTGGTTCCATTTAAACTTGGGCTTTAGTTAATCATGCTTTCCTATATTTTATTTTACATTCCTCTACACATTATTTTCCACTACCCTTAAAAAGCTTCCTATTATTCTCTCATATTCACTGATTCCACTAACATTCCCTCTCCAACCGATAATTATGTGTTTGATTTGTCCTGAAAAATGCATGTTCTTTTGTAAAACATGTATTTTAAATTTACATATAAATTTTATTGTGCTGTAAATCAGATAATTTCTTACTTTTTCAACAATTTTTCAGGAATCAATGTTGGTGTATAAATATCTAGTTCATTGGCTTCCTACTTCGGCACTGTTTCATTAAGGTACACTCACACATGGAACCATTCCTCTGACACTAGATATCCAGGTTGCCTGAATATCTTTTACCACAAATAATGTGACGATGGCCATCGTCGTGGTTGTCTCCTAGTAGTCCTGGGCAAGAACCTGCCTGGGACATATTCCCATGACTGGAATCACTGGTACCTATCCAACTTTAGTATAACCTGAGGGGTTTCCAGTATACCAGTGTGTATGCCCACGAGAATTCTACCTCCCCACATGCTTGCCAACATTTTTCTAATGAAAGTGAAGGATAGCTCATGGCTGTTTTAAGGAGTCTTTTTCTGATTTTGAACATTTAATTAGTATTTTCCAGATTTTCAAAGTGTGAGAATCTCTCCATATATTTGTTAGTCATTTAGAGAAACCCTGCTGTGAATCACTGATTTATAGCTTTTGATTAACTTTCTATTGACACAAAGCCTTATATTTTAAAAGTTTTTTCCCTCCATTATAAGTTCACAAATTTTATTTTCCATATTGTCCCTTATTAATTTTCTACTTTATTTTATTTACCTTTAAGTTGTTAATTCATCTGGTTTCCACCTTTATGGATGGTAACTGAAGGATCTAATTTTATCTTTTTTCATATATAAGGGCATTTTCCTAACATGATCTACTAAGCTGTTACTTCCCCATTGCTTGGGGTGACACTTTTATTATATATCAAATTCCCATATAAACACATACCTATATCTGAGATCTCTTTTCTTTTCCACCAAATTATTTTTTTTAAGATTTATTTTTATTGTTTTTGAGAGAGAGAGGGAGAAAGAGAGATACAGAGACAGAGAGAAGGGGGAGGGCCCAGAGCAGTCTCCATAGTTGCACATCATTGGTTTTTCTACATAGTTTCATTCCACAGATGGGCATGGGGCTGCACAGGGCAGGAACTGGGCTGGGGTCTCACCCTGGTGAGAACCAAACTGGGGGCACTCCCCAGTTCAGCATAGGGGTCCACACAGGCCAGAGCCGGGATTCAATCCTTGGTCCCTGGGGCTGCAAAGTGAGCGCTTAACCCACTGAGCCATCGGCTTCCCCAACCAAACTCTTTAAATATCCCTAAATTATTATCATAATATTTTTATTATTGTGGCATTGTAGTGTATTTCAAATATGGATGCTACCCTTATTTTTCTTTTATAAATTTTACTGTGAAAGGCATGTACTTTTATTCTTCCATATAAATATTAGAATGAGTACTCATATTCCTCAAAGTAGAATACAGTTAAAACTTCGAATGTATTTAATTGAATGTAAAGATTAATATGAGGGAAAATGACAGCCTTATATTTTATCCAATTTATTAACGTGCTCTACCTTTTCAATTACTCATAGTCTATTATGCTATTTACTATAATTTTTAAATGATTTCTATAAAGGTCTATGTATGCTCTGTTAAGATAAAACCCAGATGCTTCATATTTTTAGTGTATTTATATTGTTTGCTAATTATTCATTGCTCATATAAAGAGAACTATTGATTTTTCCATTGATCTTCACATCCAGAACTCTTACTAATTTTTATCAGGTCTTCTAAATGTTTTAATTTGTTTTTATTGCTATTTCTGCCATAATCTTGTCTTAAGCTTTTGAACAGGATCCAAACCTATGTAAATAGTACCCGTAAGAGTGGGTGTCCTTATCTAATTTCAGATCTTAATGAGAATGTTTAAACTGGCTCTATTAAGAATAGTAAGTTGCTATAAGCTTTTGGTATATAGTTTCCTGTCAAAATTAGGAAGTTACTTTCTGTTCATGAAATTCAAATAATTTATATGAAAATCATGACTTGATCTTCATCAAATTTATTTCCTGCATCTCTTGAAATAATTACTTTTTATTTTCCTTAGCCATATTACAATTTACTGGTGATATTTACCAAATGTTTAAGTCAGGATAAAAAAGATAACCCATATGTATACAATAATAGTTCTTCCTTGAATTGTTATGAATAAAAGCATTGAGAAATGTATCTAGCATAGAATAAACAATACATATATTCATACTTTATTTGGTAAAAAATTTATTTAAAATGCAGATTATTAATATTACTTCTTAATTACTGCATTGGTCATTTTCAAATAAGCCCCTTGGAATCCTCAAACCAACGGAAAGGAAGAGTAAATAAGTATTAAAAGATAATGCTTTGTCCTTCCCTGCAAGCCAGGGTAACTTCAACCAGAGAAACCCTCTTTTATATTGGTTTTATATATTATGATTCTGTATATATTTTATTTGCTAAAAAAAAATAATGGTTGCATGTCACTGGTTTAATTTAGTGTATACATTTTTAATAAAATCAATTATTACAGTTGATCCCTAAGTAATAGGTTTTGCACATAGTAAAAATAAACAAGGTAGGTAGAGCATATAGCACACAACATTAAATCTCTCTATTCATGGTAAAATTGGCTTTGTAAATACCTTCCATTTATTTCTATTAAAAAACACATTTATTTGAACACATACTTTCTTATCAAATTGAGATAGATACTGAAGTAATGTAATACTTAATTAAGTAATTGTCCTCCATGAGGCTATGTGCATGTCTGTAATGACTACTTAATCACCAGCTCACCATAATGAGTTCTAAAAAGAATTTGTCCTGGTTAGACTTCCCGCCTCCCTAAAGCTCAACCACACAGAACTGCATTATTTTAATGGGTCCTAAACACTTCTGCATTTATGGGCCCTTTCTTCCATGAAATGCAAATTAAAAGTTATATTTTATATCTGCATTGGTATAAAGATAAATTTATTAGTATTATGCGTTGAAACTTAAAAATTCATTATTTTATTCAGATTTTAAAACAAATGAAAACATTATCAGAGCTTCCTAACAGTGTGGTAGGCCTACTGTGCCCTGTGGATAAGTTAGCCTTGCAGCATTGAGTCAAGAATTTACATACACATACAATTCAGTCAGATAATAAAAGTTATAGAGATCATCTGAGAATAACATATTAATTGGCAACTAATATTGATCTCCAGTGACAAGCAAATATGAGAGAGAGGAGGATAGTCCAGTAAAATGGAGAACATGCTTTGAATCCAATGGGTCAGTTATAACTGAGTTCAATGATGAAAATGGGCAAAATGTTTTCAAATGTTTGAAGATAAGCTAAGAATACAATTGACCTCTAATTTAAATTTTATATCATATGCCATGCTTTTACAATGTTGACCCCTAATGTAAATTTAAAACACAGTGTAGGAATCACTGTCTAACAAAGCCCATTTGTCTGCTGCCTCTGGGCTATAGGCTAGTGATTTGTAGTCAATGTACTAAGAGGCACAAGTAGTAGACATGACAATAAACTGGTTTGGGATCCAAACATCCTATAGTCAAATGTGTTCTCTTCTAACACTGAGACTATCAGGTTAGGATTCCTGCCTTGGTGCATGGGTTTACAGTAAGAAACTTGTCACAGAGTTATATTGTTGCACTCAAATACATAACTACAGTAACACTGAGGATGATTCTTCAAAGAGGCATTCCTACAGATACTGTGTTAACACATTTCTATTCTATCATCCATAGAGTGCTGTTGGAGACAGGATATATGTAATATGGAAAGGACCAATGATTCCATAGTGACAGAATTTGTCCTAGTTGGACTTTCTGCCCATCCAAAGCTCCAGATGGTTCTCTTCATACTTGTTCTGTGGATGTACCTGATGATCCTGCTGGGAAATGGAGTCCTAATCTCAGTGATCATCTATGACTCCCACTTGCACACACCCATGTATTTCTTCCTCTGTAATCTTTCCTTCCTGGACATTTGCTACACAAGCTCCTCTGTCCCACTAATTCTTGACAGCTTTCTGACAGTAAGGAAAAGGGTTTCTTTTTCTGGATGCATGATGCAAATGTGTCTCTCCTTTGCCATGGGGGCCACAGAGTGTGTGCTTCTAGGCATGATGGCCCTTGACCGCTATGTGGCCATCTGCTACCCACTGAAATATTCCACTATTATGAGCAGAGATGCCTATGTGCCCATGGCGGCTGCATCCTGGGTCGCTGGGCTTGTAGACTCCATGGTGCAGACATCTCTTGCAATGCAATTACCATTCTGTTCTAACAATGTCATTAACCATTTTGTCTGTGAAATTCTGGCTATCTTAAAACTGGCCTGTGCTGATATTTCACTCAATGTGATCAGCATGGCAGGGTCAAATCTGATTGTTCTGGTTACTCCATTGCTAGTAATTTCCATCTCTTACATTTGTATTGTTGCCACTATTCTGAGGATCCCTTCCACTGAAGGAAAACATAAGGCCTTCTCCACCTGCTCAGCCCACTTGACAGTGGTGATTATATTCTATGGAACCATTTTCTTCATGTATGCAAAGCCCAAGTCTAAAAGCACTGTTGGTACAGATAAACAAGACATCACTGGGACCCTTGTCTCCCTTTTCTATGGAGTGGTAACGCCCATGCTCAATCCGCTCATTTACAGTCTACGCAACAAGGATGTAAAGGCTGCTGTGAAGAACATGCTGGGTAGGAGAAACTTCTCTGATAGAATATGAATACTGATTTACACTGTGTGACTCAGTATTCAAAGCTGCTACCAACACAGAATTCAAATAGAGAGAATTACCATGTGAAAACAATTTCACTGTGTCATTCAAAACATTATAGAAAGATTTTGATTGCTGTTATGATTCTTTTTTTTTCCTAACTGGACACGCAAAACACCCTTGTTGTTTTAAAAGATACTATTATGGAAGTGCAAAATGTTGAAACTCTTTTAGGAAGCCCCAGCAGAACATAATCATTCTTAAACCTTTAGAAAATAATAAAGGCAAAAGATATTCTAAAATGTACTTTGTAACTTAAAATAAGTACATTGCTAGTCGGTTATTCAAAGTGATTATTAATCAACGCATACTATAGTCATTTTTAATTTTTCAATTTATTTGCTATTTGTGTCTACCACACATATAAGCTCTCTGAGAATAGAAATTTGCTTATGTATTTACCCTAGGCCTATAACATCCCAAAGACCTAGAATAGAACATGACATATAATAGATGCTCCATAAACATTTTTTGAATAAATAAATAAAATACATCATATATAAACTAAAAATGTATATCTGTCATATCTGAGGTGACAAAGGTTATTCAAAAATAAATTTGATTCAATATAATATCATCTAAGTAAACAATATTGGCATTTTGTCCCATGAACTCCCTTAATAAAATACACTTTATTTTTAATGTGATGTGTACTATTATGTAGAACAGGTTTTATTTACAAGCTACCATAACTTTTCTGGATTTGATACATAATGAGACTAAGATAGCTGAAAGAGTTCCCTAGTAACGCACCCTAAGTTTTAATCTAATAAAATAGAGGTGACATGGTAGCAGAGAATTCCTCTTGGACTTCGAGAAGAGACCAGATTGTAATGAAGACTTCTTTCCTACTCTGTGTTGAATCATACAGCTCCTACACAGTAGAACTAGATAGAACTGATAACCGACAGAAATCTCAATAAGAGAATTAGAAGTGGCAAGAGTTGTTGTTCAACAACTGAAGAACTACCGGGCTTTGGGTGTTGGGGGACAAGAAAAATATAGCTCAAAATTGAGATGAGGGGAAGCCAGGATGGCTCAGCAGGTTAAGCACTCACTTTGCAGACCCAGGGACAAAAGATCGAATCCTGGCCGTGGCTCATGTAGACCCATATGCTGAACTGGGGTGTGCTTCCCATGCAGGTGGCCCCAGTTCTGTTCCCATCCCCTAGCTCAAGGGGGCACACCTCCCATGCAAGAGGCCCCCCAGCCCAGTTTCTGCCCTGTGAGTCCCTCCACCCCAAAACACACACACACACACACACATACACACACCTGTGTGGAACTAAACCAAGTTGAAAATTGATGACACACAACTATGGAGACTGTTCTGTGCCCTTCCCCTTCTCTCTGTCTCTCTCTGTCTCTGTCAAAAACAATAAATCTTCAAAAAAATTTGAGACGACTCCTATTGTCTGAAGAGTATAGCCCTGTGGAGCAATGTCAATACAAGGAATGGAAACCCCATTCCCATCAAAGAAATTGAATTCAATCTAGCCCTTTGAAGAGTCTATGAGAGTTGAAATACAAAACACAAATCTAAAGTAAAAGACTACAATTATTTTTAAATTGTAAAAGTGAGTCCATAATATATTATTTTCTTGCTAACAGGTAACTGTTGTTTCTTCATAAAATTAAAAAGTTAATTCATGAATAAGTACTAAAAAATGCCTAAAACATCCTAAACATCCAATAAACATTGACTGTTCTATTATTAGTGTTTGGTATACTTTAATAGGTCATAAATCTTTGAGTAGGCACAAGATTTTCAACCTTACTTTTATAGAATAATTTTGATGTTTTTAAACGATTGTCTCTCAGTTTCTATCCACTTTTCTATGCTCTGCTTTGTGAGTTAGGATTGGAACACTGAAAACCACATTTCTCCTTTGCTAGCTATCTCCTATTAAATTCTTCCAAAAGGATCGCTAGAGAGAGAATGGAAGGTGGGACGAAGACAAGGGATCTCCTTGTTCTTGCTCCTGTCAACATCACCCCAGCTAGGGTCCTTCACCATGATCGTGGCAGCTCCTTAGCTCCTTCCAGTATTGGTTTCAGTTTTCATTTCTTCTTTTCTATAACCCAGAACCAGGAGCTACCACTGCCCCCTCCTCAGATGTTTGAATCTGTCTCTCGCTTTTAATTCTGGTAAACGAATAGCCCTGTCAAGTCTTTAGTCCCTTTTGGGGATCTCTTGAAGTGATCAAATATGCAATTCTCTCCTTGAGAAATGTAGTAAATTAGAGTATTAGCAATTGATTTGGTAGAATTTTCATACACAACTAAGAATACAAAAGTTAGTGGGCAAGACATGTGTCTTCTGCAGTTGATTTCTTGTGTCAAAAATTAGATTATGAAAGCTTCTTTAGTATACTCTAAAATGACATAATAATTATAATCATATAATTGTATAGAAGGAAAACACTGCGTAGTAATACCAGACCCTGAAATACATGCTAGACAGGACAAACTTAGGACCTTGAGAGAAGGAAATACAGCATTTTTCTTTCACCAACACATACCTAACACCCACCTAACTTCTAGGCCTGGTACATAGTATGCTATTTCTATATATTTGTTGAATTAATGCATAAGTAAATAAGTGAATGAAAAACAAACTTCAGAAGGGTACATATCATTTCCAAAATAATTTATCAAGATCAATATTAGTGGATCCTCATGATAACTCTTCAAGAATCTAATATTTCCCTGCCTTTAGAGAATAGAAAAGCTAGTTCCAGAAATGCAGAAATATATGAAGTCACAAACAAGATGTGGAAAATCTTTGATTTGAACAAAACAATTAACAGTCTTAAGAACCCAACTGTTATGGAATATACATTCTTCTAAAGTATATATGAAACATGTACGAAAATTGATATTTTACTAGGCTGAAAGCAAGAATTAGCAAATTTCAAATAAATTATATTAAACAATCAATATTCATTCAATTAAACTTAAAAGTTATTAATTTAAAAACTCTATAACCTGAGATAATTAAAACACACTTCCAAATGACTAATGAGTAGCCACGATATTCCAAATATTTAACATCTATGACAACTGCTCTAATAAATCAGAATGAATGCTTGCCATAAACAACCAGTGTGGCCATAATAATATATGCCAGCTAAAGTTCAGCTTTGCTTGACATATCAGAGAAAAAAATAAAACAAGGGTTAAAACCTCATAAAAACAGCCACACCGGTTGTTTACAGTTAGTATTCATCCTGATTGGTTGATAGGAGTGACATAGTCTTTGTAAAATATATTTTCAATGTCAATCCTGCTAAGAAATAAAATATGATTGAATAGTGTATATTAAAATTTGCTGGATATAAAGAAAGCAGTTTATTAAGAGTAAAGTTCATGTTTATATTCTTATAAGGAAACTTGGCTTCACAAAGAAGAAAAAAAGAAGGAAACAATAAAAAAAGGAAGACAAGGATAAGGGAGTACAGAATATGAACACAAAGCCAATACTCAAGGCATTGTGCAATATATTCACATCTTATGTATTAAATCTTCACAATAATCGTGAAAACTATATCTCCTTGCTCTCAATTTATAGATAAAGAGACTAAGGACTCTCAGAAGTTAAGATCATGCAGGTTCTCAGGGAGTAACGCTAGTTTTCAAACCATAGTCTTGACTATGCAGACATATTCTTTTCTCTACTGCCTACTAGTCAGAAGGGAAAATATCCTGAAGTCCAGTTGCATGTGAATCAGGAAAATTAATTCAAAGATATTAGAGGGCAAGGAAGTTAATATATCCTAACTGTACCCTCATAATTTGTCCAAAGCTGTAAATTGGATATAAAGGTGAAATCAGGGGATATGATGACCAAGTCCTCAATGATTATGGCAAAACCGATGAATGAGAGTGAACAACACTTTGACTTTTTCTTGAGCACAGTATGGCTCATTAATATCCTTGTACTTACAGGTAACAGACAATTATCACCAGGAACCAAGTATTTTAACCAACCATAAAACTGCTAAATAAACTTAAGGTCACAGGTTTTCAGTGTAATACACTTTAGGAAGAATGAACTTTTAGGGTTCAAAACTTTTTAGTTTATATGAGAAGCAGAAAACTTTACTAGTTGAGAGACTGGGTGTGCAGTCAAACTAGACAGGGATCTCACCTCCACCTCCACCTTACTAATCTATAGCCTATAAAAGTAATTTAACTTCTCTGAACCTCAGTTTTCTTATTTATTGTGAAAATTACAAGTACCAGCCCATTCATCTACACTTTATAGCACTTCTCTCACTCTAGAGAAAGGGTCTTAGTCTGAAAAAAACAAGGAGCTGGAGGAATAGGTAGAGTTCAGATTTGCTCGTGGTGATAGTGTGTCAGCAGATGATGAAGAGGGACCTATGACCCTCTTGGTGCAAAAATAGTCACCAGTGGCAAATCCAAAGTCGTCATAGGATCAGTAGGACCCTAAACCAAGATTAAAGAGCAATAATCTTACTGAGAACAGATAGTAAATTCTTATGACTATATCTGGGCAATGCACATGAGGTTCCCAGAGAAATGGGAAAGGGAAGGAAAAGCCCTCTTCCCTGTTGCAAATTCATTAAAAATGAAGCAACCTGTTCAGTGACTAATGTTTTCTGTAGCTCAGGGAAGGAAACACATTAATCATCACTTATGTTGCAGATACATTAATTCTCATAAAACCCTGAAGATATACATGATTTTCTACAGTAAGGAATGCAGCATCCAAAAAATTATACGAATTGTCCTGGATCACATACCAGGAAGTGGCACAGTGGAGATCAGGGCATAATTAAACAGACTCCAGAATTCATGCATTTCCAATCAACCGATCATATAAGTACACAGTATATCAAATTTTTGACTGCTAAAAGACCTTCCTATCCATCTCATTAGCAATTAGACAAGAACAATTTTCAGCTATATATGGCCTCTGACCATGTAAAACACAATAGTTCCAAAGAGGCCAATTGGCCTAGGAAGACATTTCTTTACTACTTGTTATCTCATAGTCTTATAATCTCCTCCCACAGGAATATATAACAGTCAGATACTGACACCTAAGCAAAGAACTACATCTCAGAGGACATCATTAAAAGTTGACTGACCTACTTCTCTCTGACATCAAGGTACACAAATAGGTTATGTAGGGATGGGATCCCATGTGCTTCCAACAGTCTAAAGTTAGGCTTGTTAAAATAAACTTGTAACTTTTTAAAAATGCTCTTCCCTCCACAAGTTTTCTAAAGGGAATTTGGTGCTAGTCCTAGGAGATTCAATTCTTCTCCTTAGTTAAAACTAGATCATACATTGTAAAAGTAGTAATTTTATCTTGGGAAGATAGCCTCTATGAGTTTGCCTTCACCAAGTCATTCATAAAATATAATTAGGGTAAAGAAAACATTCTAATGAAAATATTAAGTAGAGAGAAGTGATAAACTGATGAGAAATGGAATAATTCAGCACATGCATTTTGCTTAGTCATATAGAATTAAAGAGATTAGCCACAGTCCTCACCCTTCCATGTTGCTTATATAATTTTGTCTCATACAAGCAATCAGACCCAGCTTTTTTACTCGAGTACACTAATTGCATAGCAGTAAGAGCATTTGAGTTTATGACCCCCAGAAGACATGAAATCATGCAAATAGTCCATTTTCATACTGGGAAATCAATCAAGGGCCCATATAGTTAATGTGGTTTTTAAAAAATCATTACAGTTGTGTAGAAATAGAATGATCCAACTTTTAAAGAGGAAAGTTCTTTTTTCTCCAGTATTTACATAAATCCATGATATTCGTGGGTCAGAACACTATAAAGGAGAAATCCTGAGTAGGATTCTTCCTACTTAGAGTAATGTTCAATAAGCGTTAAGATTTTTGTCCTGGGAAGCCGAGACAGTTCAGCGGGTTAAGCACTCGCTTCGCAGCCCTGGGAACTGAGGGTTGAATCCTGGCCCTGGCCCGTGTAGACCTATATGCTGAACTGGGGCGTGCCTCCCATGCGGGAGGCCCCCACCCCAGCTCCTGCCCTGTGCAGCCCCCACCCCGCTGTGTGGAATGAAACCATGTCAAAAACTGATGGCGTACAACTATGGAGACTGCTCTGGGCCCTCCCCCTTCTTTCTGTCTCTCTCTCTGTCTCTGTTAAAAACAATAAAATAAATCTTTAAGAAAAAGAAATTTAAGATTTTTTTCTAACTCTGAATTTACTACATAATCTATAATGACATTTAAATATGGAACAAGTTAAATGTTCAGCTCAGGGCCAGTAAAATGATAAATGGCAATTAAACAAACAATGGTAAGTACATAGACTAAATTAATATACCTCTGAATTCGAACAGTTCATCACATCAATTCAGAATCTCTGTGGAACAATTATGACCCTAAAAGAGCACCCTGTTCTATTAGGGTTCTTTTAGAGGATACAGATGAACAAACTATTTGTCCACCTACATCTAGATATGTGAACATCTATTGCTGAAAATTTAATACGTGGATGCCCACGTTTTCTAACAGTAGCTTGAATGATTCATTGACAGTATATTTGTACTCATTATAACACAAATGTGAGTAGGGTTGATCAAGCCACTTTATCTTTTGTTGGGGATTTTTTATGACTGCACAAATTTGCAATGTAATTTTAGAGGACTCATATTTAAAAGTCTCAAATGTGTCCATTTTAACATTATCTAGCATGCATCATAACTAAAAGTTTAGCAGTGTCTGTCCCTTTCGCATCTGATAGCATTGGACAAAGCATCTGCTGTGAAAATAGAATCGAGCCACCTGCTCACATCTGTGTTCCTGTCAGACCTTGCCCTTTACCCACCCGCAAGACACGTAAAGCTCCAGGAGAGTAGGATGCAATATTTTAGCCCTGATGCAAACAAAGCACCCAGAGGGGAACCTTGACAGCCCTGACCCTTGAAAGTATGAGCTCTGCTCCTTCCAAATATTGTGTACTTTGTTTTATAGAAACTAGTGCTGCTTATAAAAATGATAGCAGCATCTTTTCTCATCTTGAGACAAATTTTACTGTCCAGAAAATAGTCCTTACAAGATATGAAGTTGTGGCCATTTTCCAGTTTATTGTGTATGAATGAGAAACTGGGCCCTAACAAGAGATGATATTCAAAAAATACTGAACAAGTAAGGCATAGGCAACAACAAATGAGAATAGAACCCCAGCTGGAATGACATATTAGACTGTAAGCAGAGTGCTGGTTTGATCTGTATCATATTTTAAGCAGGTCCATCATGCTGCTGTCTGGAGAATATATTGGAAGAAGGCAACAGAAAAAGCTGAGAGGCCAGTAGGAAGTTGTGGCAGAAATGCCATTTTAAACAGGAGCTCATGACTTGTCAGGGATGCACATTACTCATCTTTGTGTCTCCCACAGTTTTTTGGTCTGCCAATGTGCCCACTGAGTTAAAGTGACTTGAACACATGTATCAAGAAAAATGAGCCTCCTTTAATTTAGATGGAATTATCTTAAATGACTTGCCAAGGCTTTGTGTAATCCAATTCAATGTTATATAATTTTGTCTTATAGACGTAATCACTATTTTCCCCAACTCATTAAGATATAGATTCCATTCTTTGGTGGCAGTGATTCATTTTGATAGTCTTTCCATTAATTTTAGAGTTTCATATTAAAGCAGAACCATTATGTCTGCTTTATTTACCCAAACCAACTGAAAGTGGTTATTTATAGCATCGACAGTGGCAAACAGTATTCACACTCACTGATTCACAATCAAATATAATAATATTAACTATCTTTTGTGGAGTGCCTATTAAATGCCAAGAATCATAATAAGTAAATACTTGAAAATTTATCATGAGAAAGGAGTATGTACTTACATTTTGTTGTCCAAAAGGAAAAGCTGAGTAGCATACAGAGAGTTATATATATAGCTAAATATAAAGAACATTCTAATAGTGAGAATTGTCCAAAGATAACCCATGTGGTTTCATAAAATGCTCTACCCATCATTGGGTTTGGGGGCAGAAATAAGTTGAACATCAATCATACTTAAATATCTTTCTGTTGTCTCATAAGAGTTAGAACTAGATTAATATAAGGATGTTTTCCAGCTCTGAGATCCAATGATTTAGAATTTGACTGTTTAAGAATGTGCATTTCATTAAAAAATCTCCATTAAAAAAGTGATTGAGATTTTCCAAAATTAAATAAAATATAAGCATCCCCCTTAAACAATAAGTTATAATCATTATTGTGGCATTGTTCACAATAGTAAAAAAATGAAAGCAAGTTAAATGACCATTATTTAAGAATAGGTTAAACATAAACAAATCTTGAAATGTAAATATAGCAGACTACTCTGTCACCACTATAAACATGTGATCCCTGAGTATTTGATGATATTTGAAAAGTCGCTTATGATATAATGTTAAGCATAAAAGGATGTAAATTATAAAGGTGAAATTTTTATGACCTGTAATATAATATTTTAAATGTTTACCTTTAAAAATTTTGAACCTATGAGTATATTTTTGAGCCTATATATTTTTTTATCAACTATGTCCCAGTTCATCTCAATGTTGTCAAAGGACCTAGCCCATAACAGGTGCTCAATAAATTAATAAGAGAGGACAATGTGTGATGCATTTTAGTATTTATTTTTTAATTACAGTTGACATTCAATATAGTAGTTTCAGGTACACAGTACAAAGTTTAGACACTTATGTAATTTATAGTGTTCACCCTGATAAGACTAGTACCCATCTGTCACAATATGTAGTTATAATATTATTAACTGTATTTCCTATATTGCCCATGACTATTTTTATAACTGCCAATTCATACTTCTTTATTCTTTCATCTTTTTCACCCCTCCTCCAAGTTCCCCTCCCATCTGGAAACCAACAAAATGTTCTCTGTATCTATAAATCTGTTTCTGTTTTGCTTCTTTATTTTCTTTTCAGATTCCACATATAAATGAAATAATATTATATTTGTCTTTATCTGACTTATTTCATTTAGCATAATACCCTCTAGATCCATCCATGTTATCACAAATGGTAAGATTTCATTCTCTTTATGGCTGAGTAATATTCCATTGTATATATAACATCTTCTTTATCCAATAGTCTATTGGTGAACAGTTAGGTTGCTTCCATATCTTGGCTATTTATAATTAATGCTGCAATGAGCATATGTTTGAATTAGTGACTTGGATTGCTTTGGATAAATACCTAGAAGTGGAATTGCTGGTCACAGGGTAGTTCTATTTTTAATCTTTTTAAAGATTTATTTTATTCAAATATTAAAAAGGTATATTACAAAGACTATGAAAAAGATCACAAAAACATATTGATACAAATGGAAAATACTAATTAAAATATATCTACCCAACAATTATATTGGTATAAAAAAAATTCTGTATGTTCTAAAATTAATAAAGTTATGAAAGATAAAATGTTTAAATAGTTGAAATGACATTTAGGATTTGGAGGGTTGATGTAGTATTGTTTGTGAAATAAAAATAAAAACAAATTCTGTGCAAGACAAATGCTGTATGATCTAGATCACTTATATGTGAAATCTACAAAAGCTGAATCCATAGAAACAGAGACTAGACTGACTGGTGGTTGCCAGTGGCTACAGGAGGGAAAATGGATGATGGTGGGCAGAGGGTACAAATTTACAGTTATAAAATTAAAAAATTCTGGAGACCTAATTTACTTCACAGTACTAGACAGTTGCTAAGATAATAGTTTTTTTGTTAAATTTATTAGGGTTGTATTGATTAGTAAAAATTAGATAAGTTCCAGGTGTACAACTCTACAGTACTTTTTCTATGTGTTATACTATGTGCTGACCACCCAATGTCAGCTTTCTTTCCATCACCATATATTTATCTCCCCCTCCCTCCTCTCCCACCCCCGTCACGCTTTACCCTCCAATAATAGATTTTAAATGTTCTCAACACACACACACACACAAAAGGCAACTATGTGAGATGATGTATGTGTTAACTAACATTACTGTGGTATTCATTTTGCAATATGTATGTACATGGAATCATCATATGATATACCTTAAATTTATAAAATGTTATGTGGATTATATATCAATAAAGCTGGGGGAGAAAGAAAAACAAATTCTTCGGGAAAGTTAAACTTTTCTTAAAACGTTTGGACATATTCTAATTCCAATACCAACTTATGTTGAAGCCATCAAATATAGACATGTGGAAGGTTTTCTTTAAGTTAATTGGGTCTTTGGAATGATCAGGAGTCAGAGACTTTATCTCTAGGGAATCCTAACTTTCTGACTCACAACCTTAGGGACTGAAGAAGTTTGTAAAAATAAGTGTTAAATTGACTTCCAAAAGAATCTGAGTCTCTTTGGAGTAAGTGTCAACCTTAGGACAAATCATGTAAAACTAGTGTTGCATCATTGATTTTACTTTTAATATGTGTTATCTCCTGGACACCTCTTAAGAAGATTCATCATGTACAGATAAACTGACTGACTGGGCTATTCTTTCCCACATTTTTTTTAGGAAGGAGGAGCAACCATGTTTAAAATTGAGAATCTTCGGGTCTCATCTGAAAAATGCAAATGAAATTCAAATTCCAGGGAATTTTTTCTATTACTTAATAGGGTGGAACAGTGTGGATGACTTTAAAATCCAGCCAGGAGGTAAGATAGATTTCTATTAAAATCATCTCAAAAGAAAAAAATCCTATCAATAAATATAAAGATATTGATTCTGAGTTGAGGTGATCCTGGCTGGTAGGATTTTGAAAATATGTATTTAGACAAATAAATGATACATAGAAAAATATGACAACGATGATGATGATGATGATGATGATGATGATGATGATGATGATACATACATACATACATACATAGAGGAAGAAAATACAAAATCCTAGAAGTCATCTCTAAGACTAGAATATTTATTTTTTAATTTTAATCTCAAAATAGTTTCTGGAAGAGACTAGTGAAGAAGAAGAGAAAGTTGCTTTGGACATAATAGCCTTATAAATAATAAGCTAATGATTACTGTATTCAAGTATCCAGTTCACTGAAGTATTAAGTAAAAATTATTTGCAGAAAGAATCCATGGTGATCTATATAAAATGTCCAAAAGAAGTAATGCCCCTTACAATGGTTACAAAATTATAAACATATAATTCTGTAACATAACAGTATTACACCCAAGCACACTACTACTTTAAAAAGGGCATTACTTCTGATGGATCCTGTATTATTCACACATAAACTATGCTTAATTGGGTTGGAAGAAACATAATTATAGGGTGTTTATGGTAAAAATAGGATTACAAACAAAGCTATGTAATAGAGGGCAGAAGTAATTATAATTTTTAGTCTGAACCCACCCCAAGTGGCTAAGGCAAAAGAAGGAATATAAAATTTTTTTGAGTTCTCATTTATATAAAAAGTCAAATTCCACCCTGAAAGAAATTTTGGACATGTTTTGCATTTGAATTCATTATTGTGAATAATGTCTTCATAAGTGGAAGATAATGAACATCTTCAATGTTTTTTAAAAAAGGCAAATAAGGGGAAGCCGGTATGGCTCAGTGGGTTAGGCGCTCACTTTGCAGCCCCGGGGACCGAGGATCGAATCCCGGCCCCGGCCCGTGCCGACCCATATGCTGAACTGGGGAGTGCCCCCAGTTCAGATCTCACCGGGGCAAGACCCCGGCCCAGTTCCTGCCCTGTGCAGCCCCAGCCCACCTGTGGAATGAAACTATGTGGAAAAACCAATGATGTGCAACTATGGACTGTTCTGGGCCCTCCCCCTTCTCTCTGTCTCTGACTGTATCTCTCTCTCTCTCTGTCAAAAACAATAAATAAATCTTTAAAAAAAAAAAAAACGGCAAATATATTTTATTTGTATATTTACCATATGAATCCTTGATGTAAGCTAATTGTAGTTTTATTTTTTAAATGTATGATTAGAAAAAACTGTCATTTAGTATTTCCAAACTAAAAGATATTAAAATTTGTACTTAACTTTTGAAATCTCAAATTTATTTTCTTATCAGTAAAAATTCCATAATAATATTTGGATTATTTTGAAAATTAAATGATAAAAATTATATGAAGCGCCTCATACTAGGCCCACACATGTTGTCAATGACTCTGCTCTTTGTGAGCTAGAATAGTACAACATTCCTTGTAGCATATTAACTGAAGATTAGAGTTTATAAAATCTGTAAATTGAGTCGGCAAATCTATTCATCTTTGCACAGTATCAATGGTCTTGATTGATCTTTGCAGAACTCAAAAGGATACCAGGATTATTTCCTAAAGTGAAAATTTAAAGTACAGATGGTGTATGCTTTTCATCAAAAAATCTTAGTACTCTATTATTTTTTTTTAATTGTTAAATTTATTGGGGTGACATTGGTTGGTAAAAATTACATAGGTTCCAGGTGTACAATTCAACATTACATTGTCTCTCTATTGCATTATGTGTTCACTGCCCAGGGTCAGTTCTCTTTCCATGTAGTGTTTTAAATGTTAGATCTTTAAGTAGCTAAGTCAAAAAAGCGAAATGAAAGGAAAACCTTTAGAAAGAGGTCCTTGACAGTTAAAGAGCTTAAAATCTGGCTTGGATGAAAAAGTCACAAACTTTCCTACATCTATTGCAACACTAAAACAGTGCCCAGATGAAGTCCCAAGACACTGAACCACAGATTGTGATTCACTTCAAAAGACCAGGGGTTGGGAAAGAGGGACTAGAGGATGACTAGGATCCAGACCAATTCATTTTTTCATCTTCCAGTGACAATTCTATTCTAGGAATCAACAATCTGCAATCTCCTTTGACACGTACGATTAAGTCGAGAACTCAAGTTCTTTACAATGTTGTAACTGCTAAACACAATAAACACTGTTACCTGGAGGATTTGCAAAGTAGAGATTATAAATGTTCTAGGTTCACAGAAGCAGTGGGCAATCGATAACTGGACACACCACACCAGTACAACTCAGGTCCACGTGTAGTCAGTCTCTGGACACCTGGAACATTGTTTTCACATTTTTTTGTAAGTTAATTTTCCTAGCCTAATTGGACACCTGCTTTACTGTGTTTCTCTTTTTTTGTTATATTTTTTTCTTTATGCATATTTTAGAAATTTGGGTAATTTAGGAAAGTAGAAAGGGGTCTCTAAGATAGCCCTAGTGTCTCGGATATTTCTTTTCAGTCTTTTGGTTCTGTCTAGGTTATCCTGGTTTAGGATTCCCCCAGCATTAGCCAAGAATAACAACTGTTTAAAAATAATATCCAATAATGGCAAGAAACTAGTAAAACTTGAACTATCCTATATACAAATCTCATGGAAAGTAATTTATTATAAATTATCAAGAACCTTAAAAATCTTCACCCCCTTGTTCCCAGGAATCCATTTTAGGGAATTAAACTTAAAGGAAGAAAAAAAGTCAGGGGCAATGCTATTCAACACAGTGTTTGTCGATTGCTTCTTAAAAGTTACACTAGCACAGCAAGAGTAATGAAAACAATTTCCTTTTTACTGCCCATTATCCCTTTTATTCCCTCATTTGAAAGTATTTAAAAAAAGAAAAAGATTGGTGGTTCCTCTTTTAAAGGATTATAAGTATTTTGTTGTTGTTTTGTTTCTATTTTTCTTTTCTTTTCTTTTTTTCTTTCTTTTTTTTTGCAGCAACTACCTCAAGGGTGTTAGGGTATCAGATGCACACCATGATTATTTTCTGCAAGTAATTTCCAAATAGAATTCAAATTTTAGGATATGTTCCTAGAAAAGGGAGGGCATTTGATTCACATCTTGCCTTCAAAATGAATGGTGCCCCTTCAAATCCTCGGTAAGAATTTTACTCCCAGATTCAGAATAAAATATATGCACCTACAGGCAATGGAATTCCAATCTTAATGCCAAACAGAAGCGTATCTTGTTCTGTCCAACTCTTTCTATCCTCTTTGTAATGTGTGTCTTCGAAGTGTGGTGCCTCTTGGATTGTGTGACAGTCCTTTCCACAGCTAACAGGTAATTACATAAACATTCTATTATGCTGATTAACATGTCTCACCATTTTAAGAGGGAATATTCATAGAAAGCAGCATAACCTGTTGTTAAACAGCTATCACAGAGCGAAATGGCAAATCCTGTATCAGAAACACAGCCATTGTTTGAAAGCACTAAGTAGAAACTTATCCATTGGATCAATTTTTTCCCCACTAGGGACATTTTTAAAGCTCAAACTATTTTAAGGATGAAGGAGTGTTTTCAAAATTATGTTCTCTGATTTATTAATTGTAAGAAGGTCATCTACTAATATCTACTTATTAATTTTTTTCAAATTAAGGTCATTTGCTCCATGCGTAAGGGTCCACAACTCAGATGCTTCAGCTGACCTCAAATTCTTGTTTTGGAAAACACTGACCCTAATTGCAAATTCAACAAATGGAAGAGGAATGACTTTTATATTGGGCAGAAATAAAAAGCAGACTTTTCTGTATGCAATTTGGTTGCCTGAATATCTAAACTCTAAAGAACACAAAATTTATTGCAATGTCCTTACACAGAAGTCTCACCTTCAACTCTCATAAAAAAAAAGATTCCATTTTACATTATATACTATTCAGTTATAATCCTACGTTCAATTAAAGCACCGATGACACTCTCAAAGGTATGGGAGACCGATGGTCTAAAAGGCCTTCCTGTTCATGTGAATTCTGTAGAGAAGCTGCATCAGCAGCTTCAGGAAGATGTTAGCAATTGATTCAGAATCTTTTACAAAGATTCTCTATGTGATTCATCTGCCTACTAAAATTTGTAAGCACTCCACTAGACAGGTGGTTCTCTTCCTCAGCTGCACATTAGAATCACCTGCAGAGCATTATTTAAAAACGTGCCTGATTCTCTTTCCTTAGACAACTTACATAATTTTGGAAAGGAAATAAGCATGTAGTTTGAAAAGGGGTAGGGGGGGATATAAACTAACAAAATGCAAATTCAAATAGTATGTTTTTATATACATTGTACTGACTACATTTTTGTACATACTGTACCTGTTTGAACTTCATTTTCCTCAGAGAATGATAGTGATGATAAAGTAAGTAATATGTGTGAACATATTTGTAAACCACTGGCATTGTTATTGATTGGCATGGTCCAAAATAAATGGATATTTTAACAAATTAAGCATGCTCTTTCCAAAATAATAATATTCAAAGTGGGGTCTGTGGGTCCACTGAATTTGAAATAGATGCTTGCTAAATATGCAAATAGTTCTTCCCTAACCCAGAACTTGTGCCTCACAGTCTCAGAAATGGAATACTGAAGACTGTTTTTAATAAGCAACCAGTGTACTTATTATATGTCTTCAATCCCCTATTTTATGAGCTAGAAGAGGAACTCAGAAAGTTAAG
Organism: Craseonycteris thonglongyai; assembly: GCA_004027555.1. Taxonomy (NCBI): domain Eukaryota; kingdom Metazoa; phylum Chordata; class Mammalia; order Chiroptera; family Craseonycteridae; genus Craseonycteris; species Craseonycteris thonglongyai. Next base: position 50,184 of record PVKE010001647.1, on the reverse strand, counting down.
CTCACACCTTTACCACCACACCAGCTAGTGCTAACTGCTTGTTGCCCCTTCTATCATGATCTCTTACCTCATATGTTAATATTGTAGACTTGTTAAATTCACATGCATTTTTTCTCTTCTGGGTTACTCCAGGTATAAAGTACAAAAATGGAAAGGACCAATTGGACAGAGGTGGAGTTCATTCTGCAGGGACTTTCTGAGTACCCAAGAGTTGAAAAAATCCTTTTCGTGTTGTGCTTGGTGATGTACCTGGTGATCCTCGTAGGGAACAGCACCTTGGTCATCCTAACTGTCCTGGATCCCCACCTCCACACACCCATGTACTTCTTCCTTGGTAATCTTTCCTTCCTAGACATTTGGTACACATCTTCCTTTATCCCTTCAATGTTAATACACTTCCTAGCAAAGAGAAAAACCATCTCCTTCACTCGATGTGTTGTTCAGATGTTTGTCTCCTACATGATGGGATCCACAGAGTGTGTGCTCCTAGCCGTGATGGCATACGACCGCTATGTGGCCATTTGCAACCCTCTCAGATACCCCATCATCATGAGTAAGGCCCTCTGCATTCAGATGGCGGCTCTCTCCTGGGGACTGGGTTTTCTCAACTCATCGACAGAAACTATTCTTGCAATACGGTTGCCCTTCTGTGGGAAAAATGTCATTAATCATTTTGCTTGTGAAATACTGGCCTTTGTCAAGCTGGCTTGCACAGACATTTTCTTGAACGTAATTACTATAATGTTGGGTAATGTTATATTTCTGTTTTCTCCACTACTGTTGATTTGTATCTCTTACATATTCATCCTTTTTACTGTACTAAGAATCAATTCAGCAGAAGGAAGAAAAAAGGCCTTCTCCACCTGCTCAGCCCACATAACAGTGATGACTGTGTTTTATGGGACAATCCTTTTTATGTACATGAAGCCAAAGACCCAAGATTCTGCTTTTGACAAACTGATTGCCCTGTTCTATGGAGTAGTCACACCCATGCTCAATCCTATCATCTACAGCCTGAGAAATATGGAGGTGCATGGAGCTATGAGAAAACTGATGACTAGACACTGCGTCTGGGGAAAAGGGTGAGAAAGTTACATCTTTGAATTCATGCACAAAATAAGTTCATGTACTGGAGACAAAGTTTTTACTATAAATGCAACAACAGAAAGGTTATATGTAGAATTACAGAATTTAGAGTTTGGAAATAAATATCAAGATGATCATCTAACTTTATACTTTTATGAAAATGACATAGAAATGTAGAAACAATTGATTGGTCTAAGAACTGAGAGTAATCTTCCAAAACAAGAAAAAAATTAAAATCAAGTTTTTCCAAGAAAATCTAGTACATATGTTTACTTAACAATAAAACACATATTTGTCGTTTCCCTTTTTAAGAGAACTACTTGAGTTCATGTTTTTCTGGTTTTTATTTTTGGTTTTGGTTTTACCTAGGGATTTAATCAGGCTCTAACCTAATTTCTAAGTACATATTTCCCCCTTCTGTCCCTCCCCATCTTTCTCTCATCCCTTTTGCACATGTTGTACTCTATTCACTATGTAGTTATCCAATTATATCATGTTCTTTCAAATCTAAGGCTAACACCACATGCCACTTCATCCCCATCATCCTAGCTACCCCATTAAGGACAATGCAAGTGCTATATTTTCTGCAAATCCTTCCAAAATTTATCCAGAGTTAGTTATCCTCTCCTTAGCAATTTACCTTTTATATCGTAATCATTTGTTAGCTTCTCAAATCTCCCCAATAGCAGAATTCACTGTTCTGGTCATGAAGTCCAAGGTCAAATTAATTGAAAACAGTAAGCAGTAATTAACTGTTGAGCTGATCAATTAATTAAAAAATTAAAAGGAGAGTATAGTCCAAATACAGGGAGATAAAAAATTTATGTATTAGTTCATTTAACAAATGAGAAATCCAAAGGTAATTTTAAATGTATAGAAAAATAAAGGCAGATAAAAGATTGAGAAAATATACTGAAGAGGTCACCCAGGCATATCAACCCAAAGATAAGAACAAAGCCTTAGGTACAATAAAATGTATAAAAACAGTAACTTGTAGTCATAGTACATTCCACTTCCAGGTGTCCCCTCTCCATTAGAGAGTTTTCCTTTTTTCCAATGAACTTCTGCTTAACCTTTCCTGTGAAGTCTGTGTCCTCATTCTTTGAGCACACCAGACAAAGAACCTCGGACAGCCGAACACATTTTTCCTATTTCAATGTAGAAGAGGTAAAACAAAAAAATAACAGATGTGAGGAAGCCGGGATGGCTCATTGGGTTAAGCTCTCACTTTGCAGCCCCAGGGACCAAGGATTGAATCCCGGCCCCGGACCATGTGGACCCATACGCTGAACTGGGGAGTGCCCCCAGTTTGGTTCTCACCAGGGTGAAGACACCGGCCCACTTTCTGCCCTGTGCAGCCCCGCACCCAGCTGTGGAATGAAACTATGTGGAAAAACCAATTATGTGCAACTATGGAGACTGTTCTGGGCCCTCCCCCTTCTCTCTGTCTCTATCTCTGTATCTCTCTCTCTCTCTGTAAAAAACAATAAAAATAAATCTTTAAAAAATAACAGATGCACTGAAAAGCATCAAAATTGACGAGCTCAAACTTTTGAGCAGTGGAAAAGGCATCGTGATAGGTGTATTGTATAAAACAGAACATACTTTCAAGGTGACTGAAGTTTAAACATGTAAGAATTAAATATACAATTTTCTATAAATAAATTATGGGATTTTGGAGGGTCCCCCTCATATAGCTTTAGTCCTGATTTCTCTTCTGGACTTCACTAATCTCTTCACCAGAAAGACTGACCACCAACACAGTTAACCAGTCAACCAACTTACATCCTTCTGTTTATGATACTTTCACCCTTAAGCTTCTCCTCTCATCCAATTAATGGCTGTCTCAGAGTTCCTTAGACCAATGGAATCATCTTGGATGACTGTCCATACAGGAGAGAGCCTCAAATCCAATCCTACAACCCTGTTATTCCTATAGTTATTCTATTTGCTTCATCCCATTGCTTTCTATTTAAATCTTCATTGCCTCTATGGGCACTATTGTAATGGCCCTCTAACTCAGGGATCCCCTACCCCCAGGTCAAGGGCCCATAGCTACACAGCAGGAGGTGAGAGGCTAGCAGGTGAGTAAGCAAAGTTTCATCTATATTTACAGCCACTCCCTATCACTCACATTACTGCCTGAGCTCTGCTTTCTGTCAGATCAACAGCTGCATTAGATTCTCATAGAAGCACAAACCTTAGTGTGAACTGCACAAGTACATCCCTTCCCCCACTCTGTGAAAAAATTGTCTTCCATAAAACTGGTCCCTGGTGCCAAAAAGGTTAGGAACTGTTGCTCTAACTTACCACTTCTATTCTTAATCAGTCCTCCATACTGTCACAAAACCGATCTTTCTAATCTAAGAGCTTAACCTGCTTACGTCACAAGAATGCAAGAAAATCTTTACTGACTTGCCATTTTCTACAGAATAAAGACCAATATACAAGATCCTTGACAATCTGTCCTCATCAAACCATTTCATCTTTATATCTTATCTTAATGCTAATCAATAGTTCTGAAAGTATCTCTCCCTCCCTTTGACTTTAATAACAAAAACTAATCACAACTGGTTACTTGTTTTAAATATTATTTTCTCATTTGATTGTCACAACAAATTTATGATATAGGTACTGCTGTATCCATCTTCTTCTAAATGAAGTAACCAAAGCACAGGGAGGTCAAATTCAATTTTCCAAGGTTACACAGCGAAGTAGAAGAGTAGGAATTCAATACTGAGTTCTTTGATTGCAAAGCCCATGGTTTTCCGTTATACCCCGTCCTTACTCCTGCTGCAACAGTTACTATATTGACAAGTAATGCATTGTAAATAAGAAAGAGATTATTTTTCCCACACACTTGTATTTCTTCACAGGAGTATGTAGATCATCAGGTAGAGTAATATACTTTGTGATTTTAATTGAGAATCAAATTTTCATATATCTTATTTTATTGTGCTAATGAGGGTTTAGTGGAAAAGATAAGGAACAGGATTCTTTGAATTAATATCCATTCTCATTTGAACATTGCTCTTAAATTTGTTCAAAAACCTTTTCATTTGTCATGATATACTCTACCCCTAATGCTTCTTCAGTATAAAGGTAGTCTATATGTAATATTAACAGGCATTGATTATTTCTTATATGGAATATACCATTAACTTGACTTCCAATCTTCTTTTTTTATTGTATTTACTTTGTATTTCATTGTATGTAATGCTGACCCCATCATGCTATTAAATGTGTTAAAATAACCAATTACGAAACATAAAAAAGACTAGTCAAAGGCAATAAAAGAATGAGAGAACCATGGTGATCTAGTTTGTGTGCTACTAAAGTTAGTTCAAATCAGGCAAAGCAAACCACAATACTAATGCTTACAATCCTGTCGAAAGCCTTACAAGGTCTTCCCAAAGTTAAGACATCATCATGAGCTTATAGATCTTTGTTGAAGTCAGTGTCCAAAAAGTACCCACTTAAAGATAATAAACCCAAGGCCAGATAATAGAAATTTTTTAATAGATGCAAACTTTACTTAGAAGTCTCCATAGAGAAATCAAGGTTTGTGAAGTCTGGATAGTTTTTACTTCCTCATCCATGTATCATAGTCATCTGTTCTTATGCAGGCTGTGAAGGTACAGTCTCTGAATGAAGGTAGAATGAGTGAATATGAAAAGTTGAAATTAATAAGTTTTAAGTTGAATAACTGCGATAGCTACTACTTACCATATACTGTTACTCTTCTATTACCTTTCGTTAACTCTCTGACCGTTCTATGACTCTTCTAATGACCACAGACCATTGCCTTCAAGGATTATCAGTGGATAATGATTGATCGAACCACTGACCCCAATCTATCAATTCGTCTTTATGAAGTTACTACCCTTTAGACAGACCAAACAAATTTTTGGTATAATTGTGTCACATGCCCTAAAGGTAATCCCAGTACATCTTCTGTCTTTTTCTTCTACACCAAGGGGCATCCCTCAACCAGGGTTTAACTATCAGAACAATTCTATTGACTCTGGTGCCAACATCATGAAAAAGTGCAAATAAGTTTTACACATTAACTTCACCTTTAGTCATCTTGTCCTGAGGGGAATCTACAAATACTTAAAAGCTGCTAAGTGTACATTTTTTAATTCCTTGTACATGGTGGGTGGTTTATATAAGATATAGTCATATATTTCAGTATATTACACCAATTTAGTAGGTTTGGATGGTATTGTAAATTCTATAGTATAGATTCCATGTATTTTCTCTGTAAGTACTAATGACTTGGTTTATAGCTGTGGATTTAAGAAACCAGTTGTCAGGGTAAAGCACAATAAAAAAGGGTACTAGTAGTTTCACTAAAAAACCCTGTAGCTCCTTTGAATTTACAAAATAATGTCAGCACCTTAAGATCAACAACATACACTAAACTCTCTAGTTTTGTTTTGTTTTGTTTTTTTCCTGATTGGCACTCCTCTACCCCACTTCTATTCAGGATATATTTGTGCAGACCCTTTACATTTGTACATAGACATACACATAACACACATCTATCTGCATGTACAAACATATCTACACATATAAAATGCAGCCGTTCATTTACAGAATATGAAATTATTTCCATAAAATTTAGTTAAGCTGTAAAAGAGGTCATATTAGTTTGCTAATTACCATAACAAAATATGACAGATTAGGGGGCTTAAACAACAGAAATGTATTTGCTCATAGTTCTGGAGGCTAGAAGTCCAAGATGAAAGTGTTGGCAGGTTTGGTTTCTTCTGAGGCCTCTCCTTGGCTTGAAGATAGGCACCTTCTCACTATGTCCTTTTCATTATGTGTGAGCACCGCTGGTGTATCTACATGTGTCCAAATTTCCTCCTCTTATAAAGACACAACTCAGATTGTATGAGGGCCCACACTAACAGCCTTGTTTTAACTTACCGTAATCACCTCTTTAAAGGTTACATCTCCAAATACAGACACATTCTAAGGTACTGAGGGGTTGGAGCTTTAGTGTAAGAGTTTTGGAGGGAAAGAATTCAGCTTAAAACAGAGGTTAATCATAAATTAGCTTTAAAAATCTACTGGAGTTATTATATGTGTATATTACATGCATACAATTTTGAATACTCAATATAATAACTTCATGTTTAAAGTTATAATTATACTCTATAACCCAAAATAAAAATTAAACTTTGTCATCATGAAAACTATTTGTAGAATATTTGAGATATACTTATGTAAAATATATCTAGATCAGGAGTGTCCAAACTTTTGGCTTCCCTGGGTTACATTGGAAAAAGAACTATCTTGGGACACACATAAAATACAGTAACACTAATGATAGCTGATGAGCTAAAAAATAAAAAATAAAAAAAATGTTGCAAAACAAATCTCATGTTTTAAGAAACTTTATAAATTTGTGTTGGGCCACATTCAAAGCCATTCTGGGTTGTGGGTTGGACAAGCTTGATCTCTTATTAATTTAGTGTTTGGGTGGCTGGTCAAGGAAAAGTCTTAAGAAATCACACATCTCGTTTAAAAGAAGTATCCTCCCCCATTATCCCAGTGTTCTGGTGTATACTGACTAAACATTCCTCAATGTTTACTGATATTATTTGCTACTAGAGATTAAAAGAGCATAAAGAGGATTTCTAGTCAGCAATTTCTTCACAGACACTTTCACCTCTTTGTTTCGCAAACTATAAATGATAGGACTTAACATGGGAGTTAATCCAGCATATACCAAAGCCATAAATTTATTTATTTCCCGTGAATCTACAGCATAGGGATTCAGGTACATGGAGAGAGCTGTCCCATAGAACAAAACCACCACCATTAGGTGCGCTGCACACGTTGAAATGGCTTTGCTCTGACCATCCACTGAGGAGATTCTTAGGATATTGCAGAGAATGAACACATAAGAGATACAAATGAGAAGCATCGGCAGAGGAAGAAGAAATACGTTGATTACTAGCATGATTAGTTGTACCTTGGAAGTGTCTCCACAAACCAGTTTCAAGACAACCAGAATTTCACAAGTGAAATGATCGATGCTGCTATTTCCACAGAGAGACTGATGCAGCACAGACACTGTTTCCACCAGGGCAGTGAGGCAGCCTGTCACCCAAGAGCCAGCTGCAATCTGCACACAAACCCTCTTGTTCATGATAATGAAGTACCTCAAGGGTTTGCAGATGGCTACATACCGGTCATATGCCATCATAGACAGGAGTACACACTCGGTGGAGCCCATGGCAAGAGAGAAGTACATTTGAGTGACACATCCTGAGAATGAGATGGTATTTCTTCCTGAAACAAAGTTTGCCAACATCGGAGTGAGAGCAAAGGAAGTGTAGCAGATGTCCAGAAAGGAGAGGTTGCTGAGGAAGAAGTACATGGGTGTGTGCAGGTGGGACTCCAGGATGGTGACAGAGATCAGGATCACGTTAGCGAGCAAGGTGACCAGGTACATCAGCAAGCACAGAACAAATATTGTGCTTTCAACTTTGGGATAGTGAGTAAATCCCAGAAAAATAAAATTTGAAATGACTGTCAAATTTGTCATGACCATTTTATTCCTTATTGTTCATCTGTCATCTGAAAATAAATTGTATATATTTAAAATTATAAACTCTACCAACTTTCACAGGGGGTTTTATTAGGGGGATTTTTTTTGTTAAATTTATTGGGGTGACATTAATTGATATCAATTACATTGTTTCCAGGTGTACAATTCTACATTACATTGTCTATGCATCACATTATGTGCTCACCACATAATCACCCAGAATCAGCTCACTTTCTGTCACCTATGTTTGATTCCCCCTCCCTACCCCCCCATCTCTCCCACCCACCTCCCCCCTTACCCTCAGGTAACCACTAAACGAGGGGGATTTTAAAAGAATCACTATCCTGACAATACCATATTAATTATTCATTCATTCATTTAAAATGTAATGTGGAATATAAGTCACTGAAGGTCTAGAGCTGAATTACACAAAAGCTGCTCTCATGTAACTCACAATAAAATATAAGATACAGTTAAGTATATAAACAGTTACAATAAAATGGCATGAGCATGCTCCAGGGGACTAGGTAAACATGGAGTAAGAATCCTAATTCTGTGTTGAAGATGGGGCTCAGTGAGACATTTTGAGAATTAGTTTAATCAAAAGAATGCACTGGATCTACTCAAGTTAAGGACCAGGGGAGGTTTTCTGGCAAAGAGAAATTTTTTATAAAAGCTACAACAAGAAAAGTTTTGTTTGCACTTCTTAATGCTACAAATTATGTAACAAATAGATATACTTCACCCTAAGGAACATAAATAGATGACAAATAAGAGTCTAATCACTATAATACTACCTGATTTCTGCCTTCAAGATAGCATTTTTTTTTAATATGAAATAATCTTGGACCCACACTTTCTTAGAAAAAAATCATTTTCAAAGTTATGTATTTTATAATACAAGTCAAATTACTTGTAGTATATCTCACATTTGATGACCTATGGCAACATGCTTAGAAACTACTGACCTACACGACAGAGACTAAATGAAATCAATCACACACACACACACAAGGCTCACATTCTCATCACTGCCTGCTTTTCCAATCTCATCTCCCAACATTCCACCTCCACACCTTGGTCTGAAACAACTGGCCAGTGGTTCCTCATACTTACCATGTCATTTTATATTTTTCTGGCTTTAATCTACAGCTTATTTGCCTGGAGTGTCCTTCGTTCACAGTTCCAATCTTGTCTTTCTTGAATATTTTATCCACTCGTTAAAACCATACGCCGCTGTTTCAAGTAGGCTTCACTCTTTGTACATACTTATGTTATTCAAATGTATCACACTGAACTGGTCATATGTGCACAATCACTGGACTATGAGCTTCTCAAGAGCTTGTTCCCCACAATACTAGCAAAGGAATAACTCTCCTTTAAGATTTTTAATAACACATTGCTGCCTTGACACATGTTAAAATAAGTACATTTTCACTACAGTTCTCTGTCAGCATTAAAGCTTGAAGAGGTCTTAATTTGTCATTTACATTTGCAATCTTATCTGCAATGTAAAAGAAACTAGTTGAATTAAGAAACCCAGATGATGAGCTCTTCTCTCTAAATATTTGGTGTACAAACAGCAGAGGAAAAGATAATGACCACGTGTACTCTTAGAAAAGGGAGACATGCTTTCATCCCAATCACTCTGTAGGGAATTAGAGCACTGTCCTCACTGCGTGAGATTCCAGCTCTAAATCTAACCATGCTACTTAATGGTATGCAAACCAGGCAAATCACTTGACCTCCTTAAAACTTGTTTTCTAATCTATGCAAGAAGTATGATCATTCTTATCTCATGCAGATATCAGAGATCTAGATTAACTTGTTTTAAATTCTCCCTCCACCACCCCAAGACCATGGCCTCTCTAATATTTCCAAGGGATCACAAAGGGGTTAAGAATTCATGGTCTCCTTGCCTTCCAGAATCACAATTGCCTGCATGCTGCTCCTGTGCAGGCCCACATTGACTCAGATAAAAAAATAAAAAAATAAATTAAATTAAATTAAAAGAACTTCTTCATCTATTAGAATTTCAAGCACCAATCATGGCTGAATATGAAACACTTTACTGATTATTCCCAGAAAGGTCAACGTTAGACATTTCTGGTTTCTAAAGTCCATTTTGGTCCGCACACGCCCCCACTTTCACTGAGGGTTTCTGCATTGGGTTTTCCTTGGTTAACACCCAGTTTTTTAGCTCTAGCTCTGACTCCTGTCTTGCCTCTCCTTTCTCCTCTCTTCACCACTCTCTTGTCCTCCTTCCTTTCAGGAAAAAAAACAATGAAGTCTTTTCCTTTTCTCATGCATACTGAGTCCCCAACTCATACCCTTACCATTGTCTTAAATCTGTAGTCTCATGCATTCCATCATTTTATTTTCAATGTTTTCTCTTTCTCTAAAACCATTTCTGATTATAGTGCTAAAATAATTAAATGTTTTCCTACAAACTCCCCTCTTTGTTTATAAATGTCAGGACCAGAATGCTTCAGGGAACTTCTAACCCAACCCTCTCATTTTAAAGTTGATGAAGCTTTAGAGGAGTTTAATGAATTGTCTGAGGTAAATGAGAAAATCTATTCTAAGGTATAATAATGCTAAAAGTTCTATACTATGTTCAGGGCTCATTTCTTCAATGCAATACTTTCTTACTAATTAGTACTTCTTTTTCATGTAAATATCTCTATTCTGGTTTTCTGGTCTAGTTGAAACACGTTAATAAATTTTCTAAGTCTGGGAATACTGAAAGACATGAATAATGCGTGTTTCCATTTACCTCAGCACTTGTGATGAACATCTTCTTTTTGGTTAATGTATGAATCATTGTTTAGAGTTAAAGTTCTCTTCAGCGCGGTCTTTCTTGTGAGTCTGGTGCAGTGCTCAAAAGAGTAAAATAGTTTGAATTTTTAATTTTAATAATACCCTATGAAAAGTATATTAAAGTTGTTTGTGCAGAGGTATTTTTAATCAGAAGATTCCAGTGAAAAGGGCCATGGATGTTCTTGGTTTGCAAAAAAATCAACCCAAATCTTGCCTAATTCACAAAGTCTCAACATACATAGCTCCTATTAAATAAAAACTTTAAAGTAACTTAAGAGAAGTCATGATGAGATGTTCTGCCAAAATCAGTTATCTATAATCTGCTCCAAAATCTTCCAAAGGGTTATCCCTGGAACCAAGACTACAAAAATCTCTTGTTGCTACTAGAGACCTTCCAATTCCCTTAACAATTTAATGTTTTCATTGTCAAACATAAAGAACCTAAGAAACTTTCTAACTCTCAAGGGTGTGATTCTCCGAGTTACCTTAACTAATTGAGGACCAAAAAAAAACCCAAAAAACTTCAAGTAAATATTTAAAAAGTTATTTTAAGTTATTTGGCCCAGTGAAAGACCTATATGTGATTTTTTAGCAGCATTTGTGGAAGCAGAACTAGAGGGGCATACTTGCCATTCCTTCTGTAGATTGCCCTTAACCATACAGCAAACACTGCAGTTAATAGAACTATAGAAATTCCTTACATACAGCTTCTGAACTTGTAAAGTAAACCACTTACTTTCAGAAATTTCACAAAACATCACAGTTATCTGAGTAATAGACAATAAAATATCCTGAGTTTTTAAATGAAAAAACATCATTGATCAATCAGATAACTGAATAAGGTGACCAGACATCCCACTTTTGGAGGGACAGTCCCAATTTTTAACAATTTGTCCCACGTCCCGCGGCATTTTAAAAACGTCCTGATTTTTGGAAAGAATGCACAACAAGCTAGGGAACGGCGGGAGATAGACCAAATTTTTAATCAAGAACCCCCTCCCCCCGGTCAGTGGTGTCCCGCTTTACCAATGTTAAAATCTGGTCACCTTAGGGTATCAAGAACCCTATAGGTAGGGGAAGCTGGGATGGCTCAGCGGGTTAAGTGCTCACTTTGCAGCCCTGGAGCCCAAGGATTGAATCCCTGCCCCGGCCCATATAGACCCATGTGCTGAACTGGGGTGTGCCCCCAGTTCAGTTCTTGCCAGGGCCTATGTGGGAGGCTCCCGGCCCAGTTCCTGCCCTGCGCAACAGCACGCCCACCTGTGGAGTGAAACTATATGGAAAACTAATGCTGTCAACTATGGAGACTGCTCTGGGCCCTCCCCCTTCTCTCTGTCTCTCTCTGTCTGTCAGTCTCTCTCTGTCAAAAAAAAAACAACAACAATAAAAATAAATCTTTAACAAAGAACCCTATAGGTAGTGAGAAAAAAATCAGATAATTTCAATAAAAGGTGGTAAATGATGGCTTAGTGTGCGATAAAAGTGACAACACAAAATCAAGAAATAATTTCCAAGGGAGGTGATACCTAAACTGATTCATAATTTGTGAGTGAGAATAGGAGAGGCAAATGATATAGGAAAGAACATTCCAAGAAGAGAAAACAATAACACTCATGGTGTAAGGTTAAAAAAAAACAAAAAACAGCATGATGAAGGTGAGAAAATAAAAACAACCTAGCATCACAGGATCACAAATAGAGAGGAAGAGGTGGGGAGGGGGGCGGGGTTGGACGATGAAACTAAACAGACCAATGCAAAAAGAGTTCATATTGCTACATGGTCAACGAGGACTTAGTTACAAATGACAGAATACACTCTGAATGGTTTAAACACAAAAGGATTATTTTATTTACTACTATTATTAGCAAATAATAGTAAGGGAATATTTTTCTTGTAATAATTCCTTCCCAGTATTCTCAGGAAATTGTTTATCAAATCACAAATTCTAAGAAAAATTAATTGAAAATTGGGAAAACATAAAAAGCTTTCAAAAGAAATTTTATGAATGGAAAACTTTCTAGGGGCTCAAGTATTAAATTAGTGTTACATATCAGCATACCCTGTGAAGAGAAATATGTACAATAAAAATTTACTTGCTTTAATTAATTTTCTATTAAAAAATTCTAAATCTGATGCAAGACTAGAACTTAGATCAGTCATCCAGATTGTAGAAGCAGTTGGACTTAAGTTATGAGAAAAAAAAAAATTAGAGTGTGAGCATCCATTATGGTCAGTGGGTTCAAACGTAATATGACGATTCTAAGGATTTTCCACTTACCTGAACCTACTGGGGAGATAAATCCTATGAGCTTGCATATCAGAACCAATAGGTTCTTATACCCTAGTCTGTCAGGGTGTAAATCAGATAAATCAACAGTCTCAGCCTTTGCTATCAGATTTAATCTGTGAAAAACTAATGGAAACTAGAGTAATTAAATATAGTTCATGACTATTTAATATTCCTGCTACTAAAATTAAAAAATGAAATTGGAAAATTAAATGAAAATCTCACATTTAACTCTTATTTGTCTATATAAAATATTTATATCCCAAATCCTCTGAATTCAATATAAAATATATTAAGCCAAATAGATTTCCTAGAATGTGGCTCACTCTTGAACACATTTTCTGATTCATCTTGGGCTATTAATTAGAAGTGCTCTTCAGATAGAGTAAAAATCTGAGGAAAAAGCCTAGGAAAATCAAGATAATGTCACCTCCTATCTAACATCCCCCAATCTATTTCCTTGAATTATTAAGGTCACAAAGCTAATTAATAATAGACAAGACAAGAATGCAGTTCTACATTAAAAATCAAGAGCTTGGATACTGTTATTTTAAGTTTTGGAAAAGTACTGGAATTTCCTTAGGATATCAAAGAAATCTGACTTCTTCTAAATGTGCACTAATTTTCTTTATGCTAAAGCTAATATGTAAGCTGAAACAAAGAAAGTAGATAAAATAAGGTTATCCTGATTGATTGTATAGGGTTCTTCCTTCAGCCTCACTTACTCATTCCCTACATAGTACCAAGTACTCATCACCCTTAGAGTTCCAGAGGAAAAGTATTCTAAATATTGAAGAAAAAAAATAGTATTCAATAGTTTAGGAAGATTTGGAGTTTGATGTGAGACTATCACACAACACTCCCCTCTGGAAAATGTGAGTATAGTGGTTTGGGATTTTTCTGTTTTGTATTTTTTCACAACAGAGAGCTTTATTTTTTGTTTTTGTTTTTTTTTTAAGATTTATTTTTATTGTTTTTGACAGAGAGAGAGAGAGAGAGAGAGACAGAGACAGAGAGAAGGGGGAGGGCCCAGAACAGTCTCCATAGTTGCACATCATCAGTCCTTCCACATAGTTTCATTCCACAGGTGGGCGCGGGGCTGCACAGGGCAGGAACTGGGCCAGGGTCTCACTCTGGTGACAACCAAACTGGGGGTACTCCCCAGTTCATCATATGGGTCCACATGGGCCGGGGCCGGGATTTGATCCTCGGTCCCTGTGGCTGCAAAGTGAGCGCTTAACCCACTGAGCCATCCCGGCTTCCCCTTTATTTGTTTTGAAAGAGTTAATGAAGCATTGTCTATGAAATAATGTTATGTTAAAAAGCTAAGATAAAAAAGTACATGACAACCAATTCCAATACTGCAATAAATACATCATATGAAAGATAGTGTTCCAAATGTTCAAAGGTGGCCATCTCTTAGTGTTAGAATAATAGGTGATATCTATCTTTTCCTCATCCTATTGTCCTGTCTCTAGCAAATTCTCTATAATGAGCATGCAATGATATTAAAATGCTGTCATCATAAAAAAAAATTTTTTTTTAATTTAATTTTATTGTTTTGAGAGAAAATGAGATAGAGAGAAGAGGGGAGGGCCTAGAGCAGTGTCCATAGTTGTACATCATTAGTTGGGACATGATTTCATCCCACACAGGTGGATGGGGGGCCGTGTGGGGCCAGAACCAAACTGAGGGCCTCCTGCATGGGAGGCAAAAATGCTCACCTTGCCACTGGGCCATCCGGCAGTTATCAATTGTGCTGCAGCTCAGCATATAGGGTTGCATGGGTCAGGGCCAGGAATCAAACCCTGGACCTCATGATTGAGAGGCAAGCGCTCAACCACTCAGCGATTCCAATATCCCCCAAAATTTTAAATAATATATAAAAGTTCAAAAAAAGTTAAAGTAGCCAAAATTCCAACATTATTCTCAATATGTGGTCAACAATACATGTACAATGTGTTCATAATCCAATACCTGTTTCCATTCACTTGTTAAAGAACCTTCTGTTAAATAAAAGTTTTACTGCCTCCTTCACATCCTTGTTTCTGAGACTATAGATTAAAGGATTCATCATGGGGGTCATCACCCCATAAAACATTGATATAAGTTTGTCAGTAGCATCCAAGTCATCTGAATTAAGTTTCTCTTTAGACTTGGGCTTCATGTACATGAAGAGAATGGTCCCATAGAATATGATCACCACAGTCAGATGGGCTGAGCAGGTAGAGAAGGCTTTCCTTCTCCCCTCAGAAGTACGGATCTTGAGGACGCTGGAAACAATTAACGAATAAGAGATGACAATCAAGAGCAGGGGCATCAATGTGAACAAGGTTGTGGCCACAAGCATGATGAACTCATTGCCTGAGATGTCTGCACAGGCCATCTTCATGACAGCCAGAATTTCACAGGTGAAATGATCAATGACGTTGTTCCTACAGAAAGGCAAGTGTACTACAAACACAGTTTGTACTGCAGAGTTGACAACTCCTACGAACCAGGACCCAGCTGCCATGGGCACATAGGTGTCCTTGCTCATGACGACAGGATATCTCAGAGGGTTGCAGATAGCCACATACCGGTCAAAGGCCATCACGCCCAGGAGCACGCACTCTGTTGTCCCCATGGCCAAACCCAGGAACATCTGCACTGCACAGCCAGAGAAGGAGATGGTCTTTCTTTCTGAGAGGAAGCTCACCAGTGTGGAGGGAATGGAGGTGGTGGTGTAGCAGATGTCCAAGAAGGACAGGTTCCCCAGGAAGAAGTACATAGGGGTGTGAAGGTGGGGGTCCAAGATGCTGATGAAAATAAGGGTGCCATTGCCCAGAAGGATGAACACATACATTAGTAAGATTAGCACGAAGAAGAGTAGCTCAAGCCTTGGGTAACCAGAAAGCCCCTTTAAAAAAAATTCCATCAGAATAGTTTGGTTTTCCCATTCCATGTTTTCTCTTTTACCTGTAAATATTCAAATACATTACAAATAATAATAATTCTAAGTTTACCAATACACGAATATAGAAGCTTACCATGAACTCAATGAGATGAAGGAAGAAAGAAAATAGGAAAGGAAAAGAAGAGAGAAAAGGTAAGGAAGGGAAAAGTAAATAATGCAGGAAGAGAACTGAGGGAGAAGCTCTTTCTAGACCAGAAACTTTGTGAGGTTTTATTCATATATTACTTCATTTAAACCATACAATTATTATTTTAAAGATAAGGAATTTATCTAAGTTAAACTAAGAAAGCTTAGACTAAGATCATATAATTAATTTGTAGTAAAACCTAGGCTCAAACTTAAGCCTGCTTGTCTTCCATAATTATCTATCGTTGTTGCTGTTGTTGTTGTTTATTGAACTACAAAAGCAGTACAGAATACATTATACTAGCAGTTGGGTTAGTTAACTTGTTAAGGCCACCAAACTCCTAGGTCAGGGAAATTCGACAGTAACCCAATCATATTACAACACTGAAAGAAGTGTGTCAACGTGATGGGAGAATGGTCAACAAGAAACCCAACCAGTGTTTATTGACTGCCGGGTTGCCCAAAAGTGGGTGCAATGCATGTAAAGTCCAATAATCTGAAGTGTTTCTGTTACAATGTAAAATGTCCATTTTTTTGGTAGATATAATTTTAAACTTTTTATTTTTTAATTTATCATACAGTAAAATTGATTTTGTCTCTTTTAATGTAGAATTCTATAAATTTTCCAACATGTATTGATTCATGTAACTATCACCATAATCAGGACACAGAACTGCTCTTTTACCCTAAAAATTCCCTTGTGCTATCTTCTTATTGCCACCCCTTGTATCCACTCATAAATCCTGGCAAAGACTAATATTTTTTATCCCTCCAGTCTTACCTTTTCCAGAATATAATAAGTGAAAATATATGAGTCATTGGTGTCTGGCATCTTTCACTTAAGCATAAAGACTCTGAGGTTCGTCTAATTTGTTACCCATTTACCTGTTGAAAAACATTTGGGTTGTTTCCAGTTTGGGGCATTTATGAATAAAGCTGCTACAAATATTTATACCCAGATATTTGTGTGAACATAGCTTTCATTTTTCTAGGGTAAATATCCAGGAGTGGCATACTAGATGATATAAGAACTGCCTATTTAAGTTGGTAAAAAACTGACAAACAGCTTTCCAGAATGGCTATATCATTTTTGCATTCCAACCAGAAATGTATGAGAGTTCTAGGTGCTTCCCATCTTCATCAGCACTTGGCATTGTCAGCATATATATACTTTTTACATTCTAATAGGTATGCCATGATATTTCATCATAATTTTGATTTGCATGTCCCTAGTGACTATTGTTTGGGGCTTTTTGTTTGTTTGTTTGTTTGTTTCATTTTGCCATTCTTATATTCTCTTTAGTAACAACTCATTCACGTCTTTTGTTCATTTTTAGTTGGGTTGTTTTCTTATTGAGAGTTTTGAGAGTTCTTTATATGCTCTGGCTATGAATCATTTATCAGATATATGATGCATATACCGTCCACAAGTCTGTGACTTGTCTTATCATTCTCCAAACACAAACACCTTTAGTTGCCGTTTTACTTGGTTGCTGCTTAAGTCTTTGAACAAACAAATCATCTAAAAGTTCTTTGATACCTCTCACCTTGACTGATTCCTCAGGGAAATCTACTGCCATTAACCAGGGATAACAAAAGGTAGGTTTTGCGTTCAAAGACCTTGACTCATAAAGTCTCAAGCCATTTCTTCTAATTTTTCCTCAAACATAGTGTTTCCCCACCTGTTCCTTCCCCCCCACACACAAATTTCCAACAAATATCCTTGTTCATGGACACAGAATTCATTGAAAGTGCTCTAATTCATTCACAAAGCAAACAAGCACGTAATATGAAGATTATTTCTCCTTAGGAAACTTGGCAAAAATTTTAGGTCTACATTAAATCTTTTGGATGTATTTTAACTAGCTTCTAATTACCTATATTTATTTGCCTTCAGTCATTATTAGAGTACTTCTCCTTTCATTCTATTATGTCCTAATTTCAATCAATTCTACCTTTCATACTTTGGGATTTTTTTTTAAGATTTATTTTTATTGTTGTTGTTGTTTTTGACAGAGAGAGAGAGAGATACAGGGACAGAGATAGAGAGAAGGGGCAGGGCCCAGAACAGTCTCCATAGTTGCACATCATCAGTTTTTCCACATAGTTTCATTTCACAGGTGGGCACAGGGCTGCACAGGGCAGGAACTGGGCTGGGGTCTCACCTCAATGAGAACCGAACTGGGGGCACTCCCCAGTTCAGCATATGGGTCTGCATGGACCAAGGCTGGGATTTAATCCTTGGCCCCCGGGGCTGTAAATTGAGTGCTTAACCCATTGAGCCATCCTGGCTTCCCCTGAGATTAATTTGTATATCCTAAAGATGCACGCTTCTTTTACCTTGTATCCCAGATTCGCCTTTTAAATGCTAGAAATAAATACATAAATAAATAAAAATAAATGCTAGCCACCCAAAGGATAACTGATAAGCAGTTTCACTCTGCAAGCTCACCTTACCTATTAAAAAAGAACATGCATATTTTTTAATGAAATCATGATTTTTACTGATGTGCAAATGTGCTTTGGAGCTAATGTTTATACAGAAAGGTTCTAGAAACAATACAAAACTTCTAGAATGAAGTCATAGGATGTTAAAATATTACAATACAATCATCCTCCACAGCCCCAACCATAGAGAGGATTAGGCAGAGATCGAAGCACTATCCAACAAGAGGATGTGGGGGCAAGTCTGTGCTCCAGAAACAGCCACAAGGGACTCCACCTCTTCAGCCCAGCCTTGCTTCTTTGCAACCCTACCCTGCCTTGGGGCCTGAGCCAGCTAAAAGCCATAGCTTCAGTCCACACTGCTCCACTCAGTCCTCAGTGAAAGCTTTTTTTCAGTGGATTAGATCAATGACAGGCCTCTGGCTTTGTGCACGTCGACGCACACTCTATATGGTTTCTATATGTACTAAGCCTGCCTATGGCCAGCAATGACCTCAGGGCTAAGGACCCACATCCATGTACCAATAACTAGCTATGTGACTTTGGGAAATTTACATAAGTTCTCAATATCCTTACCTATAGCAGGGGACTTTATTAGCCTCATTGTGGTGTTCTTGGGAGAATAAATAAAACAATGCATGTAAAGCAGCTAGCATAAGGTAGGCACTATTTTGGTTTCCTTCATCGCTCATTGACTTGTTATTTTTTCAAGTTCTTTTATATTTCTGTCCCCAGTTTCATGTTCCTACAAGAGTACTTTAAAATTTTTTGATCAGACCTATTCAGGTATCTGGTCTCTTCTTACCCAACCAACCTAATAATTTTCATGGCATCTACAGTATGACATGGATGCACATTATATCAAATTCTACTCACTTTGTAATGAAGAGTATCAGGACACTATAGCAAAGACCAATGCCATTTAAAACAAGGAATTTACAAGTTGACATTATTTTCTAGAAAGGCTATTTCAATTCATTCATTTAAAAGTTAAACAAGTGTGCGTGTGTGTGTGTGCACATGTGGGCAATTGTGTGAGAGCTATTACATCTAAAGTTACAATAGGAATAGGTTTCCAACAACAACAAAAAATTAAAATTGTTCATAAAAATTTCCAAAATACTCATGCAAAGCAACTATGAAAAGTCAAAATTCTTTCCTATTACCTAATAACTCATTGCTCCTCTTCATTTCCTCTTTACACAGATCAAAAGATGCAATCAAGAACAGGTAACAAAGTTTTCCAAATAGCACTCCCAGAGAGAGGCTCCAGGACAGGGGCTATCTGTATGCTCATAATTAGCACTGGAAAAATCATTTGCTAAACAGAACCAAAGAGAATGGAATTAGTGCTCTGAGGTAAATTGTTACAGAATCAAAACTTTGATGACACCAGCTTACTTTAAACTCTGGATTAAGAGTGCAAATCTGCAGCCTATTATACAGCAACCTCATTGGACCAGTGAGAAATGACACCATTAGATATGTAGTCACTTATACTGAACCAAGAATGAAAAACTACATTCTGACTAAATGTATCCTTATTTCCAGTAGAATAAATTCTAGACCTAAATATCCATCCTTTTTGAATATTCAATTAGTTTGGATTTCAAGCTACTCTTTCGGTCATATTTTTTAGTCTTTTCTTTACTTTTGAATATTCAATTAGTTTGGATTTCAAGCTACTCTTTTGGTCATATTTTTTAGTCTTTTCTTTATTTTCTCATTATGGTCAAGAAAATCTTCTTAGGTGTTTTGTTATACCTACTCTCCACAGACTCTCTATAGTAAGAAATATCTTATCCCCAAAACACATGGCCTATTTCAACTCAGTTCATTGAACTGACATCCCCTTGAATTTGTATTATTAGTGTGTTTTCAGCAATTACCTCTAATAGAAGATTGACTTGCCTCCTAGGTTGCAACTCATAACAGATTGTTTTGCCTTGATCTTCTATTCACAAACTTTCGTACAAAATTTTCCATGAGGTTGAATTTCTGAAGGTGTGACAACAGAGGAGCCACAGTGTCACAGGACTCCTTGTCTGAAAAACACTAATGGCAAAGGAAGTATTTAAAAATTGTTTTAAAACCTTATATATTTCAACCAAATATGATTGATTACAGAAGGAGTACATCTTTGGTTCTGCTAGCTCAAAAGTAAGAGGAAAATGAACATTTGAAAATATGGAAGATTTCACTTGCCCTTCAAGCCTAGGTGGGAATACTGCCCCATTGTGAAGATCCAGGAAATTATCCAAAGAATCTTCTCTAGGCTAAAGAAGACCATTTAAATATTTCTTGTTCTCAGAGACTTATGCAATTTTCTAAACATGACTTTAAACTGCTTCTGGGGAAAGATGTTCAAAACCTTTAAAAAGTTCGAGGATAATCCCCTAAAGACTTAATTATATTAGATTCATTACTGTATTTCAAATTACCAATCAGAAGTATTTAGGATGTATCTTATCCCAAGCTCAGTCTATTATCATACACTGCTAGAATCCTCAATCCAAACATACTCTAATGGCTTGGTGCGGCCAGACCTTTGTTCATCCTACCATGTCTTATTGATAATATAGTAGAAAGCACTCATTTAGCTACAATAACTCTTGGCTATTAATAATAAGAATGAGAACATAAACATAAAGTTCCAGGCATGGTTATAAGAATTTTGTATATATGAGGGCTGTCTGGGAAAAACCCAGCCATAAATTTCTTTATTTTTCATATTACGTGGCTGGATACGTTCTGGGTAACCCTCATATATATTGTTATTTAATTTGTATTTGTTACATGAGTGAATAAAGAGTAAAAGGATTTTATTGTACAGAATAATCTAAAAATTATTTCATTTGACTCAAACTCAGAACTAATGTGATTATATGATATTATGATTATATGATATATATTTATTATGATATATATTTATATATGATATATGATTATATGATATATATGATTATATGATAACGTGGTTATATGATATTAGTGGCATTTTGAAATTCACAAGAATTCAGAAACTTTGAAACTATACAATGAAAATGTAGAAGCCATCAAGCTATTTGATTTTCCTGTAACTTTACAACCTAACGTGTAACTCAATCGCACTCCATACTGTATGCATCTCCAAAGAATTCACCTAAAAAAACATACCTGTAATGTAAATTAATTGGCACAAATTACTATTTATCTAATTTAAGTTTCAGGTGCTCTCAGGCATATGCTGCTTTTATAGGCAGAGCTCTCCTTTCCTTGAACTGCTTCACCCCAATACTAAAAGCAACTTGTTCACCACAAAGCCACTAACCCAGGTAAAACAGACTTGAACTAAAAGTCTAAAGATAACAGGGGAAGAAGAGGGAGAAAATCATAGCATTGAACAGGAAACAAGTTAAAACTGGGTGCTCAACATCATTGTTTCTATAGTTCAGTGACCTGATCACAAGGAATTGCTTCACTGGTATATTCCATATTCAGTTCAATCAGCCAATTTTCAATAAATCAATCAACTAAACAATAAGTGTTTTATTTATTGGGTTCCTATAATAGACCTAAAAGCACTTACAGAAACTATGGAATAATAGGCTACTGAGAAACTAATAAATAAAATTATAATTTAACATGTCCCATTTTTCTGATACTTCAAAGTTTTCAAACATTTTCACATAAAGGATTTCACTGGATAGTCACCTCACATTGACCAAGTTAGATTTTCATGATTATAAAACTATATTTCAGAGGATAAGTGAATTCAGAGATTGTGAAAGGCCCAGGATATTTGACTCCAAGTCTCTTCACGATACTCTTTACATTGTCACACATGAATAGATTTATAAGTACAAATGAATATATGTAGAGCAATGTTACCACTGAACAATTGATGGGAAAATACTATAGAGTACAGGGATTAGCCAGTGACGTAAAAACATACACAAAGCACCTAGTAAAGTTTAAACCCAGCTTTAGAAAGAAGAAACAGAAACATAAGGGAAGAATGAAGTTTGCATCCAGGAGTCAAACTGGCTTTCTGCGACACATGAAGTATTTAAACAACGCCATCATACAACATAGAATAAAATAGACTTGGGTACATTATTACAGGCATTGCTCTCTCAGGCTCAGGTGCTGAAAAGATCTTCTACTAATGAAAAAGGACTAGAAGTCCTAGGAAAGATGTAAAGGTGAATATATATAGTCAGTATCCATATAAAGAGCTGTCTGGAAAGCCAGCCATGTAACTGTTCTCGTTATAGTGACAATGCTAGACTGTTTCCGGACAACACTCATATATCAGAGCCAATTCTGGTACAGCCTACATTTCTTAAACCTGTGGAATGTTCTCATTAATATAACTCTCTTTTTCTCCTCTTTTGTTTCTATTAAAGTAAAACCTTCAACCAAAGGATCATAAAAATTATTTGAGAACCATTATTGCACAACCAGTCAGAATGGAAATAGAAACTCCAAGGAACTAGGTAGGTCTCAGTACTCTGAAGCATACAGGAAGAAAAAGAAGATAAAGGCAAGCGTCTGGCCAAGGAATGTAAAATAGCCCTTGGAATTTATCAGCAAGAAATAGACCACTCTATCCTCCCCAGTGTCATAGTGATCTTTCTAAAACACTAATCCAAAAGCATCAGTCTCTTTCTTATAACTCTGAATTGATTCTATTGCCCACCTTAGTGTTTTAAAACTTTTCCTAGCATCACAGTATTTTTTTCTACATAAAATATTACATGGCATATAAAACAGACAAAAGCAGAGCCAGGTAGAGGGTTAGGAGGGTCAAAGACCTGACTTCTTGAGATGTGCTGATCTGTGTGGTAGTCCTGATGTACCTTCCTGAGAAGAGAAGGTGACCACCTCAAACCTATAGATATTGGCTGCGTATCTTAGCATCTGAAGACCCCACAATTTGGCTCCATGCTGCCTTAATCTTCTCCAGTGTCATTACACTAACAACACAACCAAGTTAACCAACTAAACTCTTGCTGGTAGTACATGCTGTATTCTTTGTCTGATAATTTTTTTGCACAAGAATTTCTTCTGAACCACTAGGAGGATTGTTTTCTCGGTTCACCCAAGTAAATATATCCCTTTCAATTTCTAGAATTCTCCCTTCTAGGTACACTGACCAGACATAACGTTTTAAATGGGACAGAAAACAACAGTATTGTCCTATTTCAAATGGTACGTATGGTCAGCCTACTGACACCTTGAATTTAGCCTAGTGAGACTAAACTGACTATATGTACCACTTGAAATGAAATAGTATCATTGTTTTCTGTCCCATTTGAAATGGTATGTCTGGTCAGTCTATTCTAGGGGAAATTTACATTTCCCTTATAACAGCACTAAACATACTGCATTATAATTGTTACCCACTTAAGTTAACCAATCTTATGGCCAGTCTCAGAATGTGAGACTGCAAAGAAAATGGAATCTATCATCAAATGTCTGAAAGAATATTGTAGATCTTTACTGAGACCTTCAAAAGACACTGAGGAATGGGGAAGCCAGGATGGCTCAGTGGGTTGAGTGCTCTCTTTGCAGCCCCGTGGTCCGAGGATCAAGTCCCGGCCCCAGCTCGTGTGGACCAATATGCTGAACCGGGGTGTGCTTACCATGTGGGAGGCCCCCAGTTCAGTTCCTGCCCTGTGTGGCCCCGTGCTCACTTGTGTAGAATGAAACTATGTCAAAAACTGATAATGTACAACTATGGAGACTGCACTGGGCCCTTCCCCTCCTCTCTCTGTCTCTGTCAAAGAGACAATATCATTGGAATCAGAAAACAATGATACTTCCCTTTCTCTCTATGTCTCTGTCAAAAACAATAAAACAAATCTAAAAAAAAAAAAAAAAAAAGAGGACACTGAGGAAGGATCACAGCACACCAGCATCAAAGCTCCCATTTAGCCACCTTTTTCCTTTCCTCTATTTTTGCAGTACCTATTTCATTTTCTCACAAATCTGTCTTCAAAATCTCTAGTATGCACTCCCTTTTTCCTCACTGTATTATAGCCTCTTTCTCATTTTCCTCTTTTATTTCTTCGCTAGTGATGATCCAAGCCCTTTCATATGATTAGTTTATCCCATTTAAACTACACTCCAAGTACACCCAACACTGTTCAGCCCAATAAAGACCTAATACACTATGAATGCAAACCAAAGATCTAGCTTAGAAGGTAGGAAAGAGGATAAAGCTGTAAACATTCTTTAATATTTTTGTCCCCAGTTTATGTGTCAGTATATATTCCACAAGACTGTATGCTCTTTGATCTGGTTTTGGTTTTAGTTTCCAAGCTGTTTACTCCATTGTTGCCAATAGTTATCACAATGCTTGAGACAAAATACGTACCAGGTATTCAGTAAATACTGGCTGATCCAATAATTGAATTAAAGAATAAATGACTGAATTAATGAATGGAAAGCTCATGTTTTAAGGAAATTCATGTAATGCAAAAATACTAAATTTGTGACACTCGAAACCCATTATCATCATGTTCTTAGAGTAATGTATAACCAAGTTCTTTAGAAACTAAGTATTTTTCTGAGGCATAAAATAGTACCAATGGTTTTCACTCAAAGATACAAGTGCTCATCTATTGAAACCCAAGACAGACCAAATTTCGTCTGCACATATTCTTACACTACCTCAGACACCTCTGCATGGAAGTAGCAGTTTGCAGCCAAAAGTAAATCAGCCCTAGGAAATACAGCTTCATTTTTCTACTCTTATCTCTCTATGACATATATACTGGCCAGGTACCTAACCCCCTAAAGTGATTACCCTTTCCCTCTAAATCATCAAAGACTACCCCATTATGAATCATTTAATGTCAAGTTTATATAGTACTCTGACCCTTAACAAGGCACATTCTACTTTATCTTCCTGAAAAAACATATGAGACTATAAAACTGATGCACACAGAGGATAAAAGGTTAAGCTAGTAAAATAGTATCTCCTTTTACATAAGATTATAGAACTCATCATTCCTGAGTTAAATTCTGCTATCCATAAGAAAGTGGGTGGTTTAGATGAGAATCCTTCACCCATTTCTCTCCCTTTTCTCCTTAATCCATTCATGACGGGAAAGGGAAGGCCTTATATTTCTCTCACATTTAAGTACTAGAAACAAAAAAAAAAAGGTTTCAGGAATTAATGGTACCACCAATTCTTATATTTATTTTGGAACCTCCAGGTGAGAACTAGTCTTGTGTTCAGAGTAAATGAACATTTTTCTTAATAACTTTTGCATTCCTTCTGAAGAACATTTTTGACACAGTATATTCTTCGCAGTGGCCTTAACATCTTTGTTCCTCAAACTAGAGGTGAGGATTGAGCACAGGTGTTAGGACTCCATAGAAGAGAGGCGTAATTTTGCCTGTGACTTTACGTAGCCTTCACCAGAAGTCTTTAGCTTTGGGTTTGGCATGCATGAAGAAGATGGTTCCAAAGACTATGATCACTGCTGTTAGGTGGGCGGAGCAGGTGGAGAAGGCTTTGCACCTTCCCTCTGCAGAAGGAATTCTCAAGATGGTGGATAATGAAACCATAGGAAACAAAAATGAAGAGTACTGGGACCACACACACACACAAAATCACATTAGTAACCACCATGCAAATAGCATTTATGAAGATATTAGCACAAACTAATATTAAGACAGCCAAGATTTTCCAAGTAAAATGATAAATGACATCATCCACATAGAAAGGAAGCCACATTGCGAGAAAGGATTGCAACACAGAATTGACACCCTCTGCCATTTAGGAGACAGCAGCCACGGGCACACATGAAGTTTTGCTCATAATGACAGGGAATCTCGGAGAGATACAGATGGTCACATAGTGGTCAAATGCCATGATACATACAAGGACACACTCTGTGGCTCCCACAGCAAAGGACAGAAATATTTGCTCTCCATGTCTAGAGAAGAAAATGGTTTTCTTTGGAGTTAAGCTACTGAGGAATAGGGGACTAGACGAACGAGTGTAGCAAACGTGCAGGAATGAGAAGTTATTGAGGAAAAGGTACATGGGGGTGTGCCGGTGGGAGGCATAGACACTTAGAATAATGAAGACTCCATTTCTCAGCAGGGTCACTAAGCACATACATAACACCAGCACAAAGTAAATGGCCTCAAGCTGAGTAGACAGAAAGCCCCAGTAGGACAAATTCTGTCACAGAAGACAGATTAGTCTTTCCCATGTTAATATTTTCTTTCACCAAAAGGAATTCTGCAGCAGCCAGGATGCACATTAAAGCCGTTTGGAAGAGTTATGTGCATCCTTAAGTGGCTTCCCTTATGAGTAATATGGACCTGTAATTGGATACAGAGATAGCATAAGAACATGTTATGATCCTCTGAGTTAAAATGAGTTAGATCCCATGAAGGAGGCTTTAGGTCACAGAAAAGAAAAAAAACAAAGTCCTTGCTGAGGTTTGGCGGGGTGAGGGAGGAGAGAAGAGACATCAAATAGATAGTGATGGAGAGAGAACTGACTCTGGGTGGTGAGCACATAATGCAACACATAGACGATGTCATGTAGAATTGTACACCTAGAACCTATGTAATTTTTGCTAACCAATGTCACCCCAATAAATTTAACAAAAGGAAAAAGATTCAGAACACATACAACTGGGTTAGAATTATGTACACATCTCACATTATAAAACTGAAATTATTCTGAAGGCAATGTCACCATAACATTATAACCAAACAAATCTAAAATTTGTACAATATTATTGGCTACCAGGGGGTTAACTACATATACCAATTATATATATTTTTCAGTATATGTTAGCCTGAATCAAAATTATTGTTCTTTGGTTGCTAAAACATAATGGTATATTAAATTCTGCTTCAATGGTAATTTAACCTCAGTTTTAGAGAGACTTGTGACTATCAGAGCAAACTGAAAAGATACATTTTTACAAAAAGGAGTTCGATTATTCCTAATTGGGGGGGGGTGTATACGTGCAATAATAGCCTAAGAATATTAGCTACAGGCACTAGTAATATTTGTAAAAGAAAAAAGAAAACATTTTTAGATAAAATTTATTATTTAGCCTGTCTAGATATCCATAGTGAATAACAAGTTAATCTCAGAAACACTCTACTGTAAATGTCTCAATCTAGAGTCAAACCATAAATATATAAACTAAGAAATTTATGTGACAGGGGTTTACTCTTTTACTTCCAAGTATGAGAAAATATGAGGGCTGTCCAGAAAGTATCCAGCTATTTAATATGAAAAAAAAAAAAAGGCATTTATGGCTGGATTTTTCCCAGGCAGCCCTGTACATATTATCTCCTTGCAGAGCAATCAGCTGCTCTTCCTCTCCCTGCACATTCAGAATACCCGTAATAAAGGGCAAGTCATTCGAGGAATTCTTAACATGTTAAGCGCCATGTCAGTCACCGGAGACTGACACTGAACTTTCCGTTCAGACCGCGTCAGTCACCTGTGACTGACCGTATACTTTTCGTGCAGGCTGCGGTATTGTATGCTAACTGATGATATAAAATTTAAAAAATTACATTCTATTAATAAATTTTAAATAAGTAAGATGTCCCGCTTGTCTTTCCATTTTAAAATGGTTATTCCTTTTTTGTTTTCCTTCGCTATAATTTCTCCTCGTTTAGGGGACATTTTCACGTTCAGGGCAAAGAAAAATCTTTTTCTGCACTAGAACAAGACTCACAGACAACTGACTGAATATAAAGCTTTTCTAAAATAATACATTGTACAAATTTCGGTAAATAATAAATATTCACACAGTAAATATATTCTATATATAAACACTCAGCCTTACTGCAACCTAAACAGATCTCTGGTCGCCAGCATTTCGGTGAAATCTGATATAACGGGCCAAGCGGTAAGCAAGACAAAATAGCCTGGGCGCTTAGCGTGTTAAGCATGAGCAATATGTTATAGTTATTTGTATCCCCACTTCGCTGGAATATAGAGTGTTTTTACATTAGAAAGCCAAAAACAGAAGTCCTACATTTTAAAATGAGATTGTTAGTCTCATAAATTCCATCTCAGTAAATTCAGTAAGAATAATGAAAAAAACTATCTGCTTCTCAGTTTTCTTTACTACCAAGGAGCTGCCATTATTATTGTTAAAATTAATTAGCCTGTGGCAAAATAGAACTGATTTCCAGTAAAGATGAAAGTTGGGGCCCTTTACAGTCATTTCACTGTGAGAGTTTCCTTTAAAGAACCTGCCAATGGACCACCAAAGCAACTTAGTCTCTGCTGCTTTGAGGTTGTTTGTATTCCCAAAAGCAATTTAAAGTTCACTATGCGAACTGGATAGAATTTAGAAAACTTTCTAGTACTTTTGGGATGAAGTCCCTTAGCAGCAATTAAAACAAAGTTGCTAGTACAATTTAATTGAAGTGTAACTCACAAAACAGAAACAATCCTTCTGACTTTCCACCCTCTGGGAAGAGAATATTTAAAACTGCTACCAGGTAAATTGGCCAAGAGATGGAAATTAGAACTGACTATATCCAATGGAAAGATGGAGGTAGTAGTCATTGGTGACATTTAGGTCAAAAGGATACTTTGTTCTTAAATTATCTGCTGATCACCTTTATTTTAACCTCTAAATCCTGGAGTCTCAGAGCCCATAAGCTTTATACTGGTTATCAGTGGCCTTTCTAAACAGCCAGAATCATATGCACAGTCATTTCCACTTTTCTCACTCATGCCCTCTGTTCAAATACATACACAATACCCCAAACTTACCAACCTTGTCTTTCAGTCATGCCCACATTAGCATGACACAACACAGAGCAGACCACATCAATAATTTCCATGATGTGAGCAAACACTTTACTTAACGGACAAGAAAAGAAGGTCCAACTTAAAGTGGATAATTATTATGACACTTGACATGACTATATTTTGAAATCAATATCAAACTTTGAAGAATTCAATCATTTTACCTGGATGTTATGAAACACTCTTCCAGCATGAAAACAGTGGAATTACCATAGGTAGTATTAAAGATACTGGAAAAAAATTTGATAAAAGAGCTCATTTTTTGCCAGTGGACATTTTTTAAAAGTTGGTGAGCAAAAGATGCAACAGTCCTGAACGATGGAAAAGCAATTTATGCCATGAAAGATAGTATACGTTTCAACAAATCAAATTTGAAAAGCATTTCTCAGAGGTGTTAACTTTATGCAGGTACTTTCGCAGTATACTGGCTTGTAATGGAAATGTTGAACATGTTTTCCCATTAACAAATGTTCAGTGAGCAAATAAATAGTTTTGATGTGACCGACCACAGTAAAAGCTATATTCCAATATAAATGGAAGAAAAAGTATAACTGCAAGGACTTTTACAAGCAAATTACGTAAAACAAAGGCTAATTAGGACCAAATAATTATAGAATTATAAATAAAGAGGTTTTTAGTATATATACCTATAATTTATTTCAGATAAACAAGGAATTTTAAATATAAGTATTTCCTCTGCAATATTTTTCTTTTATCTCAGTGTAGATATGCAAAAATTCAATAACTGGGTGTCATCTATTTGTATTTGCTAACTTGATAACCCTAACTTCCTATGACCAGGACTCACATGGAATCCAATTGAAGCCTGGGTTGCCCCACTGAGCATCACAACCAGTTTGGACAATCCCAGAACCCAGGTGTCTGGGTACACTACTCACAATAATACTATGAGACAATACTATTTTCAGAACTTTCAAATGAATAACAGAAAGAGAATGTTTAGTGTATTTCCCTAAACCACTGTGGTAGACACATGATTACATATTGCCTCACACGTACCCAGCCACCACATAAACACCACCTGTAGTTACAACCCTCCATCCCTTTCCAGCACAAATATGGTAAGAAGAACTAATTAGAATGAACTCACTGAGACTCATGATCAATTAATTACTGCTCTTCAACATTCGCAAGCCCTAGTCTATCATCTCACCTTCTCTTCTTCTCGTTTCATTCAATTCAGTGTTTAATTGCAGCATCCTTGTTCCAGGAACTATGTCTGCTTCTTCACTAGATCCCATGAATTACTTTTGTCCCCTGCCAGGCACTGCAGCCCATTATAGGAATGGCAAACCAACGTCTAGTGTCTTGATATCTAGAATCAACTCCCCATTCTATACTTCAAACAAAGCTTGCCTGGATTCTGCCTTCACATGGCTCTCACTCATGCTAGGCCATGCATCAATTCATGCTGTCCCCTGAGGGGCCGGCACACAGTTTCTTTATTCCCAGGTCCCTCTGTATCTCTTAGTTATATGGCATTCAATGGTCATCTTCTTGCTCCTTTATAGGAAGCTGCTACACCTATTCATTTCAGTTTGTCTGAAGACAAACTAACAATATAATTAAGAACCAGACACTTAATCTAGCTCAAGCCTCTTGTGTCCCTAATACAATTTACTTCATTCAAATATGGCTATATTGTGTCTGAATTGTGAACAAAATGTTGATTTCATGGTAAACGTAGAAAATTTAGTTTTATCACCTTGAAGTTAAATAAGAGCAAAGTTTTCGTACATGTTAGTTGAATGGACACAGAACCACATCTAGATCCTCAGGCTAAAGTTCATCAAAATGATTAATATTTGCCATTATCATTCTCTCACTTGCTTGCAGTATGTTTCTCTAATGGGTAGGGTTCATACCTGACAGGAAAGAATATAGGAAAACAGAAGAGTGGCAGATTACAAGGATAGTAAAAAGGCAGCAAATAAATAACAATTAACCTATAAAAAACAGAACAGGGACATTAAATTGGGATTAAATTTAAATGAGATATCCCCAAAGCCAAGAAGTGAAAGGATCAGAGATGTGATTTAAATTTAAAGAATATATAGTACACATCAATAAATGTGGAGACACAGAAAAAATAACACAAGACAATCTAACTTAAATCAGTTCAAAGATAGGTCTTAGTAAGAGGGCTGTTTCTTATTCACCTTTTAATCTAATTAATCATTCAATAAACAATTTATTATGAACATATTATACTCCTAATTCCGGAGAGAGCAAAGGAGCATAATCTTCTGACTTCTTCCCCATTCAAACATGGAAATGCCATAGAAATAAGATTTTAAAGGTATCAATCTGGAGAACAGTATGAAACTAGAAGAAACTGAAGAACAGAATGTAGCCACTGACAGGAAATGGATTGAAGGAGTAGGTTTGAATCTAATTCTTTCTTTTGTACTGCATTGTCATGGAGAAATTTCATTTGACCCTCCTCTAACCCTTACAAACTAAGGTAGATAAGGTAACATCAGAGAGGTCCAGAACTAAGAAGAGGGAACCCAGAAACAACTCACTGCAAGGGCATAACTCATCACAGAGCAGCCTACCAAGACAGCTTCCTCCTCCTGCCTTATCTCACCACAAAAGCTGGGGTATTTTTATCAATGAAGATAAGAACTTAGGAAAGAATGGTATCCAGGAAGAGGTGAAGGAAAGTGCCCCTAGAGTCAGGGTTTCCAGGTGAAGAAACACATTTGCTTAAACCCAAAGTGTAGTACATTGGGTTCTGTGCCTTGGAGAGCCCCAAACCATGAACTCACCAGAAGGAGCACAAGGTAGGGCCTGGGATTTGACCTTTCCTTCATAAGTACTGACCAAAAGTACCTCAGGGGAAAATGAATTCCATAGAGAAGAATAATTTGACAACCATTATAAAAGAAAGAAAATACGTATAATGAATAACCCAAGATCATATGAGGCAGAATTCATTGAACAAAGACAGCAAAAATTTTGAATGAGCAAAAAAATACCTTTACTCAGATAAGAAAGAATATCAGTGGCATTAAAAAAAAAAAAAGCAATTACCAAAAAAAAAAAAAAAGGAATCACATAGTAATAGCAGGTATGAAACATAAAACAGCTGAAATAAGGAACTCAGTAAATGGAATGTATAGCAGAATGAATACTATAACCATATGATGGGTCCCAAAATAAGATTCAAATGCTTTCAATTTAAGTCATTCATAGAATGATTTTTTACCCCATAGAATTAAGATAGAAAATTTTTAGAAAGAAACTATAACTAAAAAAATCCCCAAATGTTATGAACCTACATAATATACTCCTAATAATATACATAGCATCAGGGGAAAAAAATCACAACAAAAAATAAAACTGTTTTGAATTGAATAATGAAGATATTAATAAAAACGTATGGCTCCAGCTAAAACCAGTGATTATAAGAAAACTTATAACCCAAAATACATATATTAGAAAATGACCTCTAATTCTGTCACTAAGTTAGAAAAATAACAGAAAATCAAATCAATGTTTTAAAAGCCAACATGTTTGCCCCTCTAGTTTGCTGTTGAGCCCAAGTATTGAATTTTTTCATTTCCACTACTGTATTTTTCAGTTCTAAAATTTCTGTTTGGTTCTTATTCATATTTTGTATATCTTTCCTGAGACTGTCAATTTCTCTGCTTAGGCCTTCAATTG
Source organism: Craseonycteris thonglongyai (assembly GCA_004027555.1). NCBI lineage: Eukaryota > Metazoa > Chordata > Mammalia > Chiroptera > Craseonycteridae > Craseonycteris > Craseonycteris thonglongyai. Next base: position 17,411 of record PVKE010001647.1, on the reverse strand, counting down.
CTTCATCTGTTTCAGGTATATACATAATTGCTCAATGAAGTATTTTATAATGTTGGCTTTAAATTCCTTGTTCAGTTATTTCAACAACTTGTTCACCTTGTTGCTACATCTGAAAATTGTCTTTTATCATTTAAATTGACACACCTGAATCTTTGTATGAGGTATGATACTCACTTGTACCCTGGATATTTGGGAACTATGGGAATCTGGATTGCTTTCATATCTTCTGGGATAGCAGACCTCCCATAAAACCAGGCCCTTGGGAAGGGAGTCACTACCTCATTCATTCTAGACAGAGTGGAAATTGAGGCTCCTTGCACGTTCTTCATGGCACACTGAGGGTGAGAAGGTTCATTACCCCTGGGCTATGGTGAAAGCCCTGACTTCCCATGAATTCTCTTCTGAAACCCTGTTTGTGCATCTGTTACAGTTCGAAGAGGGTGGAATTCTAGACTCCTCACTTGATATTTGTTGAAGTAGAGGCAGGAGGAAGGGCTGTAGTATTTTTCTCTGGTGTTTGGCTGGAGTGGGGCAACTCCTGCCATAATGTTTTCTGTTTTGCTAAGCCACTCCCTTCCTGGACCTTTGGCTACTGAGAGTAAGGCTCTCTTGGTCCTTCTTTTGTTTGTTTCCATCAGTATTTCCAAGTTGTAGGCTTATCTAGCACTCAGTCTGGAATACATAGAAGCAAAAAGAAAGCCCAGGAACCCCACTGCCTGGTGTTTTCTTGGGCCCCCAAGGTCCCTAGCTGGTCTATTTTCTTCTATCTTGCAGAGTTTTCTTATGCTTATTTTACATACACAGAATGTCTAGAGTTCTAGCTGTGTTTAACAGAATAGGGACAAGTATTATTTCTAAGCTATCTTGGAATAAGACATGCTACCTACTGTGTTTGGAAATGTGAAAAAGATTAAAATTTCAAATGCTTCAATACACAATCTGACAAAGAAAACCACAGTTAAGATTTTGGTGTGGTTTCTTCCAGTTACATATATACACATTTGTGATCACTTATGCTGCCACGAAGCTTGCTTTTATCACATATTTATCACGAGCATTTTTCCTTACCCTTAAGTCTTCTCCGTGATTACAATTTTCAGTAGTATAACAAGTGAAGGTATGTTTTCTCACATAGTATAATACGTTCCACCACCATATATAAGATTTTCGGCATCCTAAAAAAAATAAATTACAACCATCTATTGGTAGTATATTTCAGAAAAATAATTTTAAATACCAGTGATGATGTTAGTAACAGTGATCTCTGATTTTTAGGAAAATACCTTCAGAGTTTCATCATTTAAAATGAAATTGACCCATGTCTACACTACTAAGTTTATCTAGATGATTATATAGATTTTTTTTATTCTATTTACCTATTTGTTTGGTACATTATATTGATGGATTTATAAATATTAATTTGGAATATCTTGCATTTATGAAATGGGCTGCTAATCATGATAATCTCTCTCTATATATCTACCTATCTATAACTCCATCTCTCCTCTTACTCTTCTCCCTCCTTCTACCTTTCTCTTCTCTCTCTTCCTTATATTCTTTCTCAGCCTCCTTGAGGTATGTGTATGTATGTGTGTATGTGGGGGGGGGGGGTGTTGATCTATCTGGTTATCTCACATCCCCTCATCTGATAAAAAGAATGTATTTTTTCATCTTGAGGAATCAACTACCTCTCACTCTCAGTCCGTATTTTGCTGGATTGAATGATAAGCATGAAACAGACTTGGTCAATGAAAAATAAACAGCCCCCTAGCCACAGTGATTCATTCAAGGTACTATGTGACCTAAGACATGCTAATCAGACTAAAGTGACAAAATGTTGCCTGAGTATCAAAGAGTCACTCTTTTTTCAAGCGTCTCTAAACTGGTGAGATGTGTGTCTGAATTTTCTTCTGGTTATCTCTGCCAATATGGTGAAAGAGTCAAACTGAGAATGAAGTCACCAGAGAGGAAAGTAAAGCTGAGGAAAGAAATAGGGTATGCTTGATGTTATTATTAACTCCTGGCTCAAGCTGGGTCTCAAAACATCCAGGCTTGGACTTTTCAGTTATAGGAGACAATGAAGTTCCTTTATAAAAGACTTTGAGTTGATTTCCCTTGCTTACAACCATATAAATCATTATTAATACATTCTCTCACCTTACCTCACCTTCTCCCTCATTCACTCCATGCTCTAATTTTTTCTGTTTATGCTCCTTTTTCCTAATCCTTTCTAACACTATCTGTATGTGTCTCTACCTCCCTCTGCATTTTGTGATTCTCTGTTACCAACTCTTTATCATTCTTTTTGTGTCAGAAACCTGTCATTTTAAAGAATCACGAGTGGTCTCAAATTCTTCAGCATTCAAAATCTTTTTAAGTTGATAGCAACTTAACACAATTGCATGCAGAAATTTTATACTTTATTCCTTTCACCCCTTATGTAATTGATGTCAGATGTTACTTCTTTTTATATTGTGTTTCTATTAGCATATTTCTACAGCTATAGTTATCCTACAACTGCTGTAGTAAGAAGAAGCCTACAAAGACTGGAAGAGGTGCCTGTTCCTTCAAATGCCCTGACACCAACACAAGCCACAAGGATAATGAGGAATCAGGCAAAAATGACATACCTAACGAAAGTATAAAGCTCCAGTAACCAGCCCCTAAGAAATTGAGATCCATGGACTGTTTGGCAAAGAATTTAAAGAAAAAAATATTAGAGAAGTTCAATGATCTTCACAAAAACACAGATAATTAAGTGAAGTTTGGAAAACAACACATAAACAACATGAGAACTTCAATAAGAAATAGAAAGCATAAAAAAAAAAAAAGAACCAAACAAAAATCCTGGAGCCAAAGAAGACAATGACTAAGAAACTGAAATTTCCAATAGAGAGCATCACAACAGCAGACTCACTTAAAAAGGAAGAATCAGCAAAGTTAAGGACAAGTTATTGGAAATTATTCAAGGGAAGCCAAGATGGCTCAGCAGGTTAAGCCCTGGCCTGTGCGGACCCATGAGCTGAACTGGGGTGTGCTTCCCATGCAGAAGGCCCCCAGTTTAGTTCTCGCCTTGGGCGAGCTTTCCATGTGTGGGAGGCCCCTGGACCTGTTCCCACCCTGAGCGGCCCACTCCCACCTGTGTGGAATAAAACCATGTAAAAAACTGATGACGTACAACTATGGAAACTGCTCTGGGCCCTCCCCTTTCTCTCTCTCTGTCTCTGTCTCTCTCTGTCAAAAACAATAAAATAAATCTTAAATAAAAAGAAAGAAAGAATAAAAAAAAGGATTAAGAGTAAAGAAAGTCTATGGGATTTAGGGAACAATATCAAAAGCATTATGGGAAGAGAAAGAGAAGGGGTTAGAAAGCTTTTCAAAGAAATATTGGTCAAAAACATCCCAAATCAGGAAGGAAAATGGACAACCTAATGTCCATCAACAGATAAATGGGCAAAGAAAATGTGTTATATACATACAACGGACTATTATTCAGCCTTAAAAAAGATGGAAATCCTAGTATTTGTGACACATGGATGGACTGCTCTGGGCCCTCCTCTCTCTCTCTTTCTCTCTCTCTCTCTATCTCATCTTCTCTCAAACAATAACATAAATTTTTTTTTTTAATCTGACTCTGGGTGGTGAACATACAATGCAATATATAGATGATTATTATAGAAATGTACACCCCAATTAGTTTAATAAAAGTTAATTAAAAATGTGTATGTCCTCAACATTCTCCCTAAACTTAATGCAAATTCTATAAAACATCTTAACAATTTTCTTTTCTTTCTTTGGATATTATTAAGTTGATCCTAAAATTTACACAGATGAATAAAAGACCATAAGTTGTCAAGAAAATGTTGCAGAATATGAATAAGGAGATGGTAATCATTATGCCAGATATCAAGACTGATTATAAAGTTGCATGTATTTAGATAATGTAGTATTGGTAAAGATAAAAATAGAAACAAATCAATAGAATAGAATAGAAAATCCAGAAACATCCCAGGTATCTGTAAGTTTGTTAATAGATATTATCAGTTTGATGACTTATATGGCATTATAAAACAGTATATAACAAACGTACTATTTGATTATTTGTGTTTGGTTAATGCTTAGTTGTATTGACAAAATAGGTAAAAATAAATGCCCGCCTCATATTATACCACATATAAATTTAAGAGAGATAAAATAGCCAAATTCTAAAAAGCAAAAATTCAGAATTTTCATAGAAAATTATGGAAGAATGTCTTTATGACATACAGGCAAGAAAAGTGTTTGTTAAACCAAATATATGATGGAAGGAGATCTAACTTTGGGTGGTAAACACACAATATACAGGTGATAGATTATAGAATTGTACACTTGAAACCTATAGAATTTTTTACCAATGTCACCCCAATCAAGTTATCTTTAAAAAACCAACATTGAGTAAAAAAGAGAAAAAATGACAAATTCAGCCTCCTTAAAATTAAAACTTTTATATGACAATAAAACAAACAAACCACCATTAAGAAAGTTTAAATATTACACATAAATGGGAGAATTTATCCATACTAAAACAAAAACAAAAAAAGCATTACAGTCCAGGATATGTATCTAAAAAATGCAAACAATGTAATACAAAAGGTAAGTTCTACAATGTAAAGAAGCCCCAATGTCAATAAAATTATTAAAAGATAATCAAACCACAAGTAACCAGAAAGCAAAATAAAAAAATTAATGAGACATTGCATACTCCCCAAGAAAGTCAAATACTAAATTATGACAATAATATGGGGAAACATAAAATCTAATTCATTGCTACTGGGAGTATAAATTAACAAGATCAGGGGAAGTTGAACCCATAATTTCACTTACAGATTTGTACTCAAGAACGGATGAAGAAAGAGCTAGTCTATGCCACCATCTAGTGGTCTCAGAATACAATAGAAAATATGATTCCTTCAGTAGTGTTTACAAAGAATTCCTGAACGTACCTACACAGGGATACACCAACAACTTAAATACATGTATTATTTATATATGCAGTAACTGCCCTCACTACCCTATTGGACCAGCATTTGACTCCATCTATCCTACTTCCTTTTGCAGATTTGCTTGAATCTAACCTTGTGACAAAACCAGGTAGAAACATCTTCAGGCAGAGTATTTCCTATATCTACTCCATATAATTTTCAATACCCTTAAAACATCTATTGTCATGTGAGGCTTAAAGAATGTTTCTCCAATATACCAGACTAGATTGGTAATAATTTAAAAATTGATCACTACTAAGTTTTGAGAAGAATATGGTGCAAAAGGAGCCCTCATACACTTCTATTAAGGTACAAACTTGGAAAATTAGTAAAGATGAATATATACCCCCAAATCAAAATAAAAGCAATAAATTTTTAAAAAACTTAAAATAAACTAAAAACGAGCATTACAATATAAAGATGAATATTTGTAGAGACTATAATACAGAAATCCCTTTCCTATGTATATTCTCTAGTAGTGGTTCTTAATCCCAAAGGACACCTATGCATAAAATTCAAGGGAATATACTACTAGTTACAGAGAAAACAAATCAAGTGACAATAAAACACAGTGAAGCATAAAACAGAAATAATACAAAAAAAACACCAAAAACAATAACTAAAAAATAAATACCTATAATTAATGTCCTCGAAGATAGAAATATTGAACCTATGAAACAAAAGGAGGATAGTAGTTCCAAAAAAAGATAGTAAGAAATAAATATTCTGGGGAAGGGGTAGAAAAGGAACTCTTGGAAATAACTACTGTGAAAGTAGAAGTTTAAAATTCAATTGATGAGTTAAAAGATAAAATTATGAAACTTTACCCAAAGAAAACCTAGGCAAAAAAAAAGGAGAGATGTAAAATAGTAAAGAAAATAGGAAGAGCAAGTGGTGGCATAATGTTTGAATAACAGAAGTTCCAGAGATCAACGAGAAAAAAATAAAAATTCCAGAATACAGAAACATTTTCAGGATTGAAAAATGTCGAGTCTGGGCACAGACAATGCTTTGTTTCTTTTGGCTAGTTAGAAATGGATGCCCATCAGTTGGAAAAACTGAATCACCCTCTCTGGACTTACTAATTTTAAAAAAACCTCCCTTCTTCTGAACAGATGATGCAGTCTGTGCAGGGTATTCATAATACAACCATAGGTAATAGCCCTATGATGACTTCCTAGTCTTAATGCAAGTAATTTTACTTCCATATGTGCAATAATATAACTATTGTGTGTAATTTTGTATTTTGTAATAATGTAATTACTCTGAAAAATGTAAACATTAATATAATGCAAATTAATGTGACTATTATTCTTTTCTTTTTTTTTAATGATCTGTTTGAGAGATGGGGGAGGGTTTGTTTAAGAGAGAGATGGAGGAGGGCCCAGAGCTGTCTCCATAGTTGTACATCATTAGTTGTGACACAGTTTCATTTCACACAGGTGGATGTGGGGCCATACCTGGTGGGAACTACACTTGGGGCCCCCCTCATGGGAGGAGAGAAGCTTCACCACCATGTGGGTGGTTACCAGTTGTGCCACAGTTCAGCATATGGGTATGACCTTGCAGTTGCAAGGCCAGCATTCAATCTGCTGAGCTATCCTGGCATCCCTACAATGAACTATTCTTAATGTAAGTATTATCAGATGTGGGAAGAGAAGATGTGTATTTGGGGGGAGTGGCATGTAAGAGACCTAAATCTTCGTTTTCCAAGCAATACACATACCTATAACTTAAAGTATCAAGAAACACCAGAAAGTGCCTACAATCTAGAAAAAGGTAAACAAGCATTAGACGAAATAGCTGAAAATGTCAAAAGTAGTTACTCTGGGGGCCAATGATCACAGATAGCGAAGACTACATCAGAAGTCTGATGTTTTGCTTTTAATTTTGAGGCTTAAAAAACTTTTATTTCAAGCTATGTATGCTCAAATTTGACTTTCACATTGTTTGGTGCCTCCCTTCCTCTGAGCTCCTGAGAAAAACAATCTAAATCATTATTCGGTGCCTTACAAGACCCTGATGGGAGTGGCCATAGGGAAAGAGTGCACTCAAGAAAACGAAAGCTCCCTGGTCTTCAGCTATAAAGAACCTGTCGAGTACAACTTAACCAGGCAATAAATCGCCACGATTGTAAATGCGAAGCATGACACAGGCACGCCGCTAGACGTCTTCCTCCAGGGACAGACGCGTCCGCATTCTACACGCGAACATTTACGAATCGCGTGCCAACTGCGCGTAGACGGGGTGCTGGGCTCAGCAAGGTGGGACAGGAACGACCCCGCATTCGGCTAACTCCATCGTCACTTCTGACGTGTGGGGAAAGACTGTTGGAGGAAACAAAAAGGAATCCGAGTGTCCGTGGAAACACCCAAAAAGGCGCCTGGGGCCGGGACAACGGTGGACTCCGAACGGACGGGGTGGTCCGGGGGCCGGGGGCGGAGCTAAGCCCGCCGAGCCCCGCCCACAGCCTGCGTCCGCCAGGTGTCCGGTCGCTTCTCTTTCCCAATCGCGAAGCCATCAGAAGAATCCAGTGAAGAATACCGGCTGGCTGCCCTTCTCCACGCTCCACCCCGCACCATGCTTGCTCTCCGAAGTGGCCTAACCAGGGTTCTGGCCACGCGGACGGCGGTGCCTCAGGTACCGGCAGCGGGGCGGCGCCCAGGCCAGTCTCTGGGGAGTCTGGAAGCGCGGGTCGCGCATGCGCCCCGGGCCGGTAGGCGCCTTGTCTGGAAGCGCGGGCCGCGCATGCGCCCGGACGTGCGGAACGCCCCGTCCGCGAGGCCGTCGGTGCCCCAGCTAGGAGGGGTGGGAAGCCTCGGAGCGCGTAGGATGCTGAACTTATTTACCCTTACGCGAGAAACGTGCAAAATACATATTTGTGATTCACCCTTAACTGGAGAATTGGCCAAGTCTGTAGATCGAGCCAGAAATAGCTATTTTTCCTTTCGATGTTTAGACTTTGCTCTTTTCTCGGTGGACAGGATAGGAAGGGGTTAAACCTGGAGACTTTCCGGTGAAGACTAAAGAAAAGCTTTGCAAGGCCCATTCGCCCAAGATTAGCAATACGGTCTCTATCGTACAGTTTCTTTTTGTACTGAGACAGGGCCAGAAATGAACCCTTACAACTTTGTATTCTGAACTTTGACCTTTTAAAATGACCTAATGTTCTCTCATAAATGAATTAGAAGTGACTGCTGCCGAAAATAAGCCCGAACTTGAACATTAAGAAAGCCTGAATCACTCATGAATTCCTCCCTAAGTATAGTTCTTTTGGCGTTTAACAAAAATCGCCTCCCCCAAGACAAAGATACCTCTCATTGCTGTTTAACCTTTCACTGTGATTCCTCTGTTACTGTTTCTCCTGTGAAAGATAAAAATAGGTGCCTTTCACCACGTATTTGTTTCCAGGTACAAATTCCCTGGAAATAACTTAAAAGGCAATTGTTACAATTGTCCCGTTTTCTGATATATGTATAGTACTTTTTAAACTATAATACTAAGCAGTTTTTATATTTGCATACCTTTCTTTTATTAGAATTTAGTTAAAATGACACAAAAAGCATGTCTGGCACAAGTAGGAGTAGATGCAATTGTTTTTAGTGGGAACACCTGCTTTTCAGGAAGCTTAAGACACTTGGGCAATGGGAACATAACTTTAGTAGACACAAATGGAATGAACTAAAGTACAAAATTAGAATTATGACATTTTACCCAATGAAATACATAGGCAAGTGTGTGTTTTAACCTACCAAAAATATGTCACAGAAGGAAGTCTACTGGTTTTATTTGACATACCAGGTAGTCAGTATAAGCCCAAACTTTGTTCTCAACTTTTAATAGATAATTCTGATTAATCAGCTTAAGAAAATTGGTATGTGATCATCAAACCTACAATAAAATGTATTTGTAAATCAAAATACCATGTGAGTGTGTATGCATACACACACTTACAAAAACACAGAGGATAATTTCTGGAATGCAGTTCCCACCCAAAACTAAGTTCACTCAGACTTGAGGAACTAAATTAGAACAAAAACTTATGCAGTGAGCATGTGACTAATAAAAAACAACTAATGGTTCTTAGGGATATTTCCATCAACCTAGTATAATTGATAGGTTAAATGCCCTTCTTCACATTGTAATTAAACCTACTTCAAATGATCTGGCCTGTTGATATTTCCTTTATAGCATTTACACAGTCTATATGCTATAATACAATTGGATGGATAATGGCTTTCTTTCACATTGGTTACATTCCAGTCCAATCTGCCACTTCATTGGATTTGGGAAATACTTCAACCTGAATATCAATTTTCATTTTTAAAAAAAGTTGAGAGCTTTTTGCTACTAAAGACATTATCATGCCTGTATATTTTATATAGTTCATTTAAATGCATAACTGTAACACACATAGCATTGACTAAAGATACAATATTGACTAAGATAAAAAAATTGCAAATTCATTAGAATCCTAATTTTAGTTCTTGGGTAAAGGACTCTGTTTTAGACCCCAGTGCCTTCTAGTGATTAACTTTTCATGAAAGGTGACTGTGGTGGACCCAGTCTAGGAAACAGTAGCTATATATTGAATATACTTAAGAGTAGCTATCTTTATTGACATCTTTCTAAACAGATGTCTATGGAGAGATGAACATCAGAGGTACAAACATAAATTATGAGTCTAATGAGTGTCCTTGTTTCCAAATTCAGATTTGGTTGTAACATAATATCATAAATGCTACCTTCCCCAAATATTTAAATTTCTTTATTTTTCTTCAGGTGTGCTCATCTTTTGCTACAGGCCCCAGACAATACGATGGAACACTCTATGAATTTCGTACTTATTACCTTAAATCTTCAAAGATGAATGAGTTTATGGAAAATTTTAAGAAAAACATACACCTTCGGACAGCTCACTCTGAAATGGTTGGCTACTGGAGTGTAGAATTTGGAGGCAGAGTAAATAAAGTGTTTCATATTTGGAAGTATGGTATGAATCATCAGCTTAAGTATCCAGTACAAATGTTCATTCTATTAGATGTGACATGTGACTTAGTTCTTGGATCGATATTACTATAAATACAGGTTAAACTTAAAAAGCAAAAAAAAAAAAAGAAAATTAATTGATTACTCCTCTCAATGGTATACCTCTAACAACCATTTGTTCAAATCTTAATGTTATCATAAATGACATTCGTATTTCAAATTATAAAATGATAACTAAGTTTTAATTCCAGAAAAATTATATAAATCATCTTTACTTTAAAGATCTTTACTTTAAAGATGATTTACGAAAAGTTTAAACCAGTGACTATAAAAGCCCCATTGGGTTAAGATCATAAAAGGAGGAGTTATTTTTACTTCTTATTGAAGCTATAGATATCAGGATTTTAGTGGAAATAATTGAAACATGTAGGGGCTTGAGGATAGACGAGGTTGATGAGGATGATAGTTCATTTCTAGTCATCACCTCATTCTGAAATTTAATATTTTGTTATGTTTAGGGAACCACTTTTGTTTCATTTGTGCATGCCAGGGTTTCAGGGAATTCACTGTCATGCTGCTCTACAGAAAGGCAAAGGAATCAGAGTTTTCCCCATATTGAAGCTGAACCACCCCTGGTTTAGTAGAGGAAGAAGAATAAATTACAGGAATCCCAAGAATGTTTGTTACTCCAGTGTCAGATTTTTGCGAAATCCACAGCAGGACTTGATATCTGAAAAATTTTTATAATAATTGCGTGTAGTGTTTGGTCATATAAAGTACTGTATTTAATGTGAAAGGTGCTCATTCTGTACTTAATAAGGCCATAGTTTAGGGTTTTTCCCTGTTGTAACAAAACAAGTCTAATTTAAATACAATTTATGCTTTATGTGCAACAAGTAGAATCATGTCTCATTAAAAATATTACTAGTGAGGTCCTGGTATAACTTACTTAAGCAGTAAGTACCTACTTATTCCTTATCCACAACATAAACTATAGAAAACTCTTACCATCAGTCTTATGAGGCCCTACTAGTAAATAGAGTACTAGATCCATTTGTTAGTAAATGTATATGCCTGTTTGTGTAACAAAAGAGAAATAGTACTGGATAAAAAGAATGGGTGATAATAAGCGAGAGAATCAGTATTATTTCTTTGGAAACTTCAAAGAAGAGCATGCTTGCAATTATGCATCTTAATTTATGTTGAATTTAATTCAAGGTGTACCTTGAGTTGACCACCATCACCGCCAAAGAAAAGTTCTTGTTTTCTAAACTGGCACTAATTTAAATTACTCAATTAAATTAGTGAACATAGCATATATTGAGTAGTAGGTAGGTGTCAAACACTGTTCTATACTTTTTTTTTTAAGATTTATTTTTATTTTTGACAGAGACAGAGAAGGGGGAAGAGCCCTGAACAGTCTCCATAGTTGTACATTAGTTTTCGATATGGTTTTGTTCCGCACCTGGGCACAGGGCTGTGCAGGGCAGGAACCAGGCCAGGGGCCTCCCACATAGAAGGTGCACCCCTAAAAGGTCGAGGCCTCCTTCTGGGAGCCGGGGCTGCAAAGCGAGCACTCAATCCGCTGAGCCATCCTGGCATCCCCTCTAAACTTTCATGTACTAATTCATTTAATCTTAACAACAACCCTGCAGGTATAGATAATATATCACTACCCTCATTTCACAGAGTAAGAAACAGATTCAATAACACGTAAGTCACACAATTACCTACTAAATAAATAGCACCACCTAGAAAGCACATGATATGGCATCAATAGTTGTATCTATCTCTACTCCCCTTTTAGACCATGAGAAATGTAGAAACAGATGTCCCATCTATTTGTTGTTGTTGTTATCTCCAGTGATATAATACACTGTTCTTATGTGGCCTTGATGAACATGTGCTGAACTAAATGAAATCCAACAAAAGGTCTAGGTGATTTTAAATAGAAAACTTTCGTTTTTCTTATTCCTTTTCTTCCCATAGATAATTTTGCTCATCGAACTGAAGTTCGGAAAGCCTTGGCCAAAAATAAGGAATGGCAAGAATTTCTCACTCCGAATTTGGCTCTTATTGATAAACAAGAGAGTGAGATTACTTACCTGGTGCCATGGTGCAAATTAGAAAAACCTCCAAAAGAAGGTAAGTCCTTCCCTCCTCATCACTGCATTTTAATGAAGGAAATACTAAGCATTTTAACTTATAAAAATTAAAGTTCCAAAGGAAAAGAATAAAATAATTCTTTGTTTCGTGTAGAAATATATTGTGATTATAGATATAAAAACGAATTTGAGATTTTTGCTGATTAAAACAACGAGCATTAAATAATGTAGTGGTTTTTCAACTTGGGGAAGCTCTTGAAGTTTAGGTATGAATATAAAAAGTTGACATGGGAAGTAAAAGTTGAGAAGTTGGGGATTTGGAGCAGAAAAAACATGTACAGGTCAGTGAAGGACAGTATGAAATTTTGTCATAGTTTAGTTTTGGGGTTTGTTTACACAAATTACAGCTCATCTTAAAACATTAGGTATATCTTTGCTTATAAGACTGACAAGGGAGAATGAATTAAACTGTTAAACTCTTACTCTAGTTGAACATTTTTGTTTTCCTCTTCTCAGTTTGAAGATAATTACTGAAGATCTGTCTTCTCTTGCTGGTTTCATGTTCTTGCTGACTTAAGGAAATACTCACCTCAACCTAGTTTTAAACAAAAGTCAGATTTTTAAAACGCATAAACTAATCCAAATTTTTTTTATTTCTATTTAAAATTTATTTTTCCTACAATCTACATTCTGTACTGTATCTTAAATCAGCAGTCCCCAACCTTTTTGACACCAGCGACCGGTTTCATGGAAGACAATTTTTCCATGGACCATAGTGGAGGGGATGAGGGGTTTTTGGGATGATTCAAGTGCAATGCATTTATTGGGCACTTTATTTCTATTATTAGTACACTGTAATATATAATGAAATAATTACAACTCACTTGCCACTATAAGGCCTGCCATCAGATGCAGCTGAATTGTCACTTGCCTCTTGATAGGGTTTTAATATGAGTCTGTAAGCAATTGATTATAGTCTCTGTGCAGTAAAACTTCTCTGCTAATGTGAATCTCTATTTGCAGCTGCTCCCAGTACTAGCATCACCACCTCAGCTCCACCTCAGATCATCAGGCATTAGATGCTCATAAGGAGCATGCAACCTAGATCTCTTACATGTGTACTTCACAGTAGGGTTTGTGCTTCTATGAAAACCTAATGCTGCTGATCTCACAGAGGCAGAGCGAGGTGGTAATGTGAGCGATGAGGAGCATCTGTAAATACAGATGAACCTTTGCTGGCTCACCTGCCACTCACCTCCTGCTGCATGGCCCAGTTCCTAAGAGGCCACAGACCAGGACTATGGCCCCGGGGTTGGGGACCCCTGTCTTAGATTACAAGAGAAGGATCCTTATTGACCTAGACCTCCTCTCAGCTTTCAGCACTATCTAAATAAACTAAATGTCAAATCTTGGTTCTCTTCTTCTATGTTGTTCATAATTCTTTCGTAACTATACTTTTTTCCTTTCACTTCTCAAATCTTGTCCCCTAGTTGCTTTCTTTCTATCTGTTCCATACTTCTTACCAGAAGGTAAAATGTTTTTCAGGTGTTTACCTGGATATATAGGAACAGGAAAACCATCTCCTTCAGTTTTCTTTAGGATTTATTTTTTCTCTCAAAGTTTAGATATCACTTTGGGTCCATTGTTTGCTTGCTGTTTCTGTTAGAAATGGAATCCTATAAGAGGAAATTACACAAAAATTAAAGTATTTCAGAGGAAGCCGGAATGGCTCAGCAGTTTTTGCAGCCCTGGGGTCCAGGGATCAAATTCCGGCCCGGCATGTGTGGACCCCTGTGCTGAACTGGGGTATGGCCCCAGTTTGGTTCACACCAGGACGAGCTTCCCATGTGGGAGGCCCCTGGTCTGGTTCCCACCCTGCGTGGCCCCCTGCCCGGTCCCATGCCCACTTGTGTGGAAGGAACTATGTTGAAGACTGATGACATGCAGCTGTGGAGACTGCTCTGGGCCCTCCCCCTTCTCTCTCTCAAAAAACAATAAAAATAAACCATTAATAAATAAAGTATTTCCTCTTTAAATTGGAAAGAAGGAAATATTAATCAGAAAACACTTTTCTTATTCATTTCTTACCTAAAAGTATAGATTTGGGTAGCTCAAAAATCCTAATCCTGTTATGAATTGTCAGTATTTATTTTATTGAAAGATTTTCTAGATTAAAAGTATTTCAGATAATAGCTTTCTGTTTGTTTTGTATAAGCCTAACAGCTGACCCTTAAACATGGACAAGGACTATATAAACATAAAAGCAAGGAAAAATAATGCAAAGAATTCATACGTATGTCCACATAAATGTGTATGTGTATGATCCTCCCAAATTTGTATATATATGTTAGCCTTCCCCTGGCACCATAGTAATCTGATTAGATATTTCTTGAATATCTTTTATAAAATAAATCTTTTTCTCCCTATTCTAGGAGTGTATGAGCTGGTTATTTTTCAGATGAGACCAGGTGGGCCAGCGCTGTGGGGTGACGCATTTAAAAGAGCAATCAATGCACATGACAAGCTAGGTTACTCAAAACTGATTGGTGTTTTCCACACAGAATATGGAGCACTCAACAGAGGTACACTTGTCCATTCCTTCTATGGAACTGCAAAATATATTGGTGAACTAATGAGTTCCTTGGGATAGTTTGTCTCTCATTTTTCATTATTGTACATATTTTTAGTCTTGTAATTTTAAGGATTGAAAAACCCTGTTTTAATTATTAATACCTAGAACATTAACACCTTTTGAAGCCTTTTTCAAATGCTAAGCTGTTGTCTTCCTTGATACATCAAAATGATAAAATCTGCAAAGAGCCTGAAGAAAATATCAGTGCTTTTTATCATTTTTTTTTCCTCTGAGTATACTTTTTATTATTTTTTTTTAAATAACATTACTTGGGATAGAGAGATTATCTCTGAATGACAAAGTATTATGTATTTTTACAAATACTAAAAACTTGGTCATGCCCAAAGGAGGAAACAAATATTTCCTGCTACCTAATTAAAATAATGTTAGCATTTTGGTCCTTATATTTCTACTATGTATTATTCATGGATACAAGGGAATAATCAGATCCAGACTGCTTGGGTTTGAATTCCAGCTTTGCCACTTAGAACTTTGTGATGTTAAGTGACTCACTTACTGTGCCTTACATTGCTCATTGATAAAATGATAATAACCTACCAGCTAAGATTATTTTGAAGACTAAGTGAGTGAAATCATGCAAAATGCTTTGAAGCAGGCCTGGCACATAGTAAGCACCCAATGAATGTTAGTAGTTGTTGGCATCAATATTATGAATATACATATCACAGCTGCTATAAGGAAGTTAATGTCGGCATTGTTTATGATGACAAAACAAATACTCGTATATGTGTACATCATCTACACCATGCACCCTAATTTTATTTTACTCATATTTTTAAAGAAAATACACTAAATATTAATAGAGGTATTCTCTGGGAAGTTAAAATTATGCTGCTTTTATTTTTCTATGTACCATCTAGATTTTCAGCAATAAGCACAATTTTTTATAATCTTGGGGTGTTGTTTTTTTAAATAAAATGAACTAGAAAGTAATTAAACCTGGGTCTAATCTTAATCATATCTTTAGCTACATTACCTTTTTTGCTTCTTTAGCTTTGTTTCCTCATCTATAAAACCAGTTTGATTATTTATAAATCTCTCACCCAAATCTGACCCCTCTGAAATCTTAACCACTAACATACTTTTTTTACCTTTTGATACTATTTTAATTTAAAAAATAAGACTTAACATTCCTGATTAATTTCTTCGTAGTTCTTACTTGTAGTAACACCATAGTCTTTCAAATGTTTTTGGTTTATTTCTGCAGTTCATGTTCTTTGGTGGAATGAGAGCGCAGACAGCCGTGCAGCTGGGAGACATCAGTCGCATGAGGACCCCAGAGTCGTGGCAGCTGGTAAGCTACTGCACGAGGCATGAATTACTTCTAGGACACGTTTGATTTAGCCAATAACTTTCTATGCTTTTTTTATATAATGTTTTGTTTTTTTTCCAGTGCGGGAGAGTGTCAATTACCTAGTGTCTCAGCAGAATATGCTTCTGATTCCTGCATCATTTTCACCACTGAAATAGTTTTCCACTGAAATGGGGAGCATTTCATGAACGGCCATAGAATGTGTCTGCTAAGGTTGCTTAAATTCTCCCAAAATATTCTCTTATTTGAAGAAGGTGGTAAATTAATTCGCTGTCTCTGCATTTTTAAAGCCACCTGTGTTCTTTGTCATTACCCCCTGAGGAAATAGCTGTTCTTTCTCCCCATGGCATTTCAGTAGCTATGATCCATTAAAGATAGTTGTCGCAACTTCATGATCTTGAGCTTTCATTTTTCAAATATCTTACTCTCTAATTTGACAACCTTTCACTATATAGCATTTTCTTATAATGTTTATACTTCTGTACCTGACAGTGTTTTTTAATTATTTACATGCAATGTATTTTCATTGTTTGTGATTTTTGAAGACATTTTTCCCAGTAAAATTTATTTTGTAATATCAAGCAGATTCATGAGACTAATTAGATCAAATATGAGGGCTGTCTAGAAAGTGTCCAGCCATGTAATATGAAAAATAGAGGCATTTATGGCTGGATATTTTCTGGACAGCCCTCGTGTATTTCTTTACTTTAGGAAAGTACAGTATTGCTTGTATCATCTGTATTATGTTTTTCATATTATTTGTCACCATAATTTGGAAAATAATGTAATTAGGTCTCAATGTTAAAACTTCAGATTCAGACTTCTTTTATATGCTGAAATGTGTACATTAGTAATTTTATTAACTTTTGTTCATTTTGGATCACTATTTAAACATACTTGGGACATCTATTTGTTTTAAAGAGATTTTATGGTTATGGAAATGCTTGCCCTAATAAAAGCATACATAATCCATTTTGGATTCTCTTTTTCATTTTATATTTATCTTCTCTGGAGCTATTACTGTGTTGCTATAGAGCAGGGGTGGCCAACAAGTCGACCGCGGTCCACCGGTTGATCGCCGATCGCTCGCAATGTCTGGGGAGGAATTCCGTGTACCATGGACTTTGAAGCGATGGTAGAAGACAAAACTTTCTAGCAATAGTTTAATGCATTCTGGGAATTTGCCAAGGTCATAAATTCCTAGAATTCTGACAGCCTGACACTGTGATCTCCGCCCACCCAGACAATACATTTTGACTTATGTGTTACACTTGTCACCGGACGCAACGCGTGAATGCAACAGTTACGACTCGACTCATCGAAGAACACAG